>DWBA01000072.1:0-18064 GCA_018236825.1 Apodemia zela | reverse complement strand
CTATTATATATAAAAAAATCAACCCAAGGGAAAGAGGGGAGAGATAGTTTCTGGTCCATCAAACATTAAAAACGATTAAAAAATATTAAATTTTGCAACATCATGCGCGTCTTAAATGGTTGGAAAAAACTATAGCTACTTTTTGAGTATTAAAATAAATAATACATACCTTCAGCTACAAAATCCATCACAGTTTTCTTTAAGAAGTATAATATTCAATAGCATATGACGTTTCTCGTTGGAAGCAAAATTGCTACTAATTAAAACTTTATTCACCCCTTATTTATATAACATTTCTCAATAGCTTATCAGTGATTGAAATATGTGCAAAACATTTCTTAGAACCGGGATAGTGGGGATAATGGCTACCTACTTAGATAATTACTTCTTGGAAATTTTAAAGTGACTTTTGTCTCGCTAGCATGTTTAGGATGAATCACTGTGCGCTGTGACAGTCGGTAGACAAAAGTACAATTGGCAAAACATTTCAACAACTTCAACTTTCGGCGTGTCAAGTTGAATCGTGTATGCAATTATGTTATCTACGATAGAAAAGTGGAGGAAATGTCTGCAATGAGAAGGAAACGGGCACACATCCTAAGTGGGCGTTGCAGTTGCGTTGGGAGTTGCAGATGCATTGCTGGGCTTTGAAGAATTAATAAGCTCTTCTCTTGACCACTTGGAAGTCGTGGTTTGTAAACAATTTGCTGGCAAACGGCTCCACAAAAACTCCAATTGCACAAGGCAAAAAATGTTATAATTGGAGCTGTACAAGGCATTTTTTGCAGTATAGCTGATTGAGGTTTTTTCTGTGTTCAGATATCTCAGTAGTTGACTGGAGTACCTTCTTGGTGTATCCATGACACGACAATTTATCTCATGTCTTCAAAAATAGCTGTCGGTCCCCGTTATCGCAGCTAAAAACGCTAGTCATGTTGAGGAAAAACAAGCGACTTATCATTCTCCAGTGCAATATTGAAACGGAATATAGACACAAAATTGTAAGCATTTTATTACAAATTAAATAAAATATGTTCATGAAATTTATGTATTACTATATTATTTCGTTGTTCATTACCACGAAGACGTTACGGACGCGAAGGTCAAGCACAATTAATTAGCGTTTTAAACAGAATTCGTTCGTTTCGATACACCTTGCAAGCACATTACAATTCAAGGACATTAGAATTTATAATGTTACTTTAAATGTTATTAAAAATCGCACAGTAAAGTTATAAATTCCAATGCAAAAATAGTTTGTCCCGGAATTTGAGTGGGTACATACATAAACAACAATTATAAATTGCCACGACGCGTCACGGGGCAGCGGCGCCTGAGATGGTATCAATCAAAAACATAAAGGGCGAGCTGCTCGCTTCCTTTGACACAGATAACTCAGTTTATTGGATACTTATGCGAGATATTCCGCGCGGCATAAGCGCTGTCCCGCTTTTTGCGATGCGTCGGGGATACGGTTAAATAGGTCTAATCTGAATATTTTTCATTAAGCTTAGAGAAATTTATTTAAGTTGCCTCTAAAACTTACCAACATTTATTTTTGTTATTTATTAATCTATAGTTATTTATTATACATATTTATAAACGTTGACACACACACACACACATAAAACTACTGTTTACGTTTTTTATTATGCCATATTTTGAAGTAAAAATCCCGCTTTTCCACTTTTGAAATTTAAATTTGCCTTAAAAAAACTGGGTCTGCTTGTATGTAATGTAAATATTTTTTATTAACAGTACTTGTGGTGTTTCACAATGAAAGTCTCAATCAATTTATTGTGAAACAGTACAAGTGTGTTTATATAAAATATTGCATTGATAATGTATGTATGTTGCAGATATATATTTTTCCATATATGTATGTCGAGTGCGTGCCATATGTCACTGATTAATTTTCTGCTTTACAATTTATTATTAAAATGTAATTTATTATTAATGTTATTTAAAAAGTATGATTAGGATTTAAGAGTTAGAGTGCATGCCCTGGTTGGTTTGGTGGATTGTCTCGCTGTCTCAGTGTGGACGATGCGCGAGCCGCAAGGATGTCGTCTCGGAACGCGCTCGGAATTCCAGTTGGCCCGCCGCCAAATCCTCCGCCGTAAATAGAGCCGGCATTCCACATTCTGCCGGCTGCCGCGGCCGCCTCGCCGCTTCTCGCCGCCTTCTTAAGGAAACCCTTTTTGTCCTAGCGATAAGTTTATTCCTTGTATAAGGATAGTCCGCGGACATCACACTTTTTCTTAATTGATAAATAGATACTTGAAGCTTCGTGAGTGGCTTCCTTTTGGCGAATCTAACAAACGTCTTAAATAAAAAAAAGTTATAAAAATGTATTCGCTTTGCTATCCAAATTTGCTATGCAAACGGACAAGCAGTGCTCGTGATAGTACACTGTGAGTTTTATCCCGTGTTAGTCCGGGCTCCCTTTGAAGAATAGACCATCTGCCGTTCTGCCAGGCATGTCGTAAAAGGCGAATAATTGGCTCTGTGAGTCACTGCCATCGTGGCTGCTAGGTGGTAGAGTTCAGCATTGTCTCGCCCGGGTCTTGTACCACCGCCTTACCTATTTCTGCCGCAATAGCGTCACTGCCTGTCACTGTCGTGTTCCGGTTTGGAGCGTAAGGTAGCCGGTAAACTTATGCGTGTGGCAAGACCCCGCTATAAATGGTCATATCTTTCGATCGCGTTGACTTACAAGTTTGATTTTTTCACAGCTAAGAGGAATCGTAATCGGTATAAATTTCAAGTTGATACCTTTACGCGTTTCTGAGAAAAAGGGTCTTGACAGACGAACAGACGGACAGCGAAGTGATCTCATAAAGGTTCCGTTTTTTCCTTTTGAGGTACGGAACTCTAAAAAGGATAAAATATCTCAATATTTGGTAGATAAAAAAAGTCTGGGATTTAATCCTTCTCATAAAAATATCTTATAAAATATGTAGGTACCAAATGTAGATATCAAAAACAGACATATGAACCAGGCTTGAGTGAGTATATAATATATATATATATATATATATAATCTTCTCATTCAAAACTGCTCTACAGTACTGCCTCGTCAAAAGTGCTTGTAAAGTATGATTTAAATGAAATATTTTTACTTAATCAAACATGTAAGTAAGATGGACTTTATCGATAGATCTGAACCATTACTGAATAAGCTTTTTTTATGTTATAAGCAAACAAGCAGATGGCTCCCCTGATGTAAAGAGACCACCATCGCCTATATACACCAAAGATGTTAATGCAGCGTTGCTATCTGTGTGGCGAGGTATTGATGCCACTTGCGTAAGTTTTTGGTTTACCTTACCATCCAAACCGGAACACGACAGTGATAAATGACAAGCATTGACGCTATCGCGGCAGGAATCGGTAAGGCGGTGGTACCATCTACCCGGGCGAGACGTTGCGGAACTCTTATCACCTAGTAGTCACGATGGTAGTGACACCTCTAGCCAATCGCTTTTTACGAACTGCCTGGGAGAAGTAGAGCATTTTCAAAGGGGCCCGGCCCCTCACGGGATAGAAGTAAAAAAGTAGGTGATAAAAGAAAACTAAAGTTCGGCAGTCGGTCACGAGTGGCGGTGAGTCAGCGGTGTCGCTGGTCGAGTGAATCTTTTGATATCGCCATTAGATGAGACGTACCGAGGCCGCTCGAGATGAGCCGGCAGCGTGAGTCACGCGCACCGCCAGACATGTGACAGCCGACAGGAGGCCGGCGCGGTGCCATACTATGGATGTGTTCAGCACAACTTCTACTGTCAGAAATCTGACTCAGATAGTCCAAGTATCAATTTTTTTTCTGAGCGTCTGAGCTCCTGTCCTAAACATTTTGTTATCTAATCAGTGTAATGTTTTACAAACATTTATAAAATGCCTACAAATCAGACTACCAACATACCACGGGGCTGGCCGGGTCGTTCATTATTTCTTGTTATAAGACACTTAGACTTTACCATTATCAAATGAAACAATGTTTCAATTGACACCAATTTAAAGCTAAAGCTAGCCTTTACGCTTTTATGTGGTTTATTTACTTTTTATAGTATAAAATTAAAGCTTCGTTATGACTTATTATAATTTCGTGTTGATTAAGTTATGATTTGGAACGTACAACGATAGTGGTTTCTCGATATGGTTATGCTTCTGTATTCCGACACGAGTAACTTGCATAGATACGTGTAGTACCTACGTATTCAGATATGATGTGTGTGTGTTTGTGTGTGTGTGTCGTATCGAGATGCCGCGCCGGTCGCTGGCGCGCTCCGCTGACCTGCGACCTGCCGCATTAACTCCATTCAGAGGCACGCGCGGCTCAACTGATTTATCGATAACCGTCCATTTAGAGACCTAATTGATACAATTGTGAAAGGGTTATTCACTGCCTCTCACACTCGGTTATCCTTTCACCACATAACCAATGTAAATATGCTCGCAGAGATACGGTTAAGGGGTTACTATATCGTTTAATCTTGAAGTACTCTAGAACCCCTGTGGAGTATAGAAAATGACTAATATAATGTAACTTATGGGACGAAGATACGGGGAGTGCTGTGACAAAATGTGTTGGTGTCACGGTAATGTTACCTATACATTACCGTGGTGCTATGGCGAACTACTGTCTACTTGGACACATACGTCTATCTCGCTGGCGTGAAGATATGTATGTAATGTATTGTCTATCTCGCTTCAGCTTGCGATGCGCACCAATGTTAAAGCGAGGTGAACTGAATATTTCTAATTGTCGTGGTTAGAAATTCATAAAAGCCCGAAGCACTTCGCTCTCTATAGTCCAAATGAGTCGTGATTCAGCCAGTTGTTTGTTTGGATATAAAGCGATTCTTCGCGGTATCCCGTTGGAGTCTTTTTAGCGGCACTGTGGGACACACATGGTATAAAAACTAAACACACAACCTATGTTCTTAAATTTTATTTGCTTAGTTCTATTGTGTTGTGTGTGTGTTTTTTTTATTGTTCCTTTTTTTGTATATTATTTGTTTTTTTTTTTCTATTTTATTTTAAGTTACCCTTATAACATATTGTAATCTTTATGTGTCTCGCGGGCCGCGGCACTGCTGAATAAATGTTTCGTTCTTTCTTTCTTTATGTAGTCGTCATGTTACACTGAAACTTACACAAATCCAAACCACGAAATTTTGATGTCTAGTATTTAATACAGGACATGGATATAGAGGAGTAATGTGTGATCCGTCTGGTTGCAGGCAAGGTGGTGTGCGGCGCGTGCGGCGGCAAGTGCAGCGGCGAGGTGCTGCGCGTCTCCGACAAGTACTTCCACACGGCGTGCTTCACGTGCCGGGCCTGCGCCGCGTCCCTGGCGAAGGGCGGCTTCTTCGCCAAGGACGGACACTACTACTGTCCACAGGTGAATGACTATGTCGGACGTACATAGGATACTGGCCCTGCACCGCGTCCCTGGCTAGTAGATTTTGCTAAGCTACAATTTCTAGCGGTAATGATCGAGGAGAGCGGGGCAATAATGATGCAATAGTCATTAAGCCTTCCAATTGTGACTCTTATATCATAAAACAGTCAATGAAACTGGTGAAAAAGTATCTTAATAACATTTTGACCTTTCACCTTTTTTATTCAAATTTTATTTTTTCGGATAGGTGATATTCCTGATCGACGTAGCAGAACTCTCTTACCTGGTTAGTAGACACGATGTTAATCATAGATGCGTATTAGCCTTCTCTCGCCTTTCACGAGATGCCTAACACTAAGGCGGTTGATATACGCTTTAAAAAGGGGCCCGGATCAACACGGGGTAACCCCATTGCCTGTCTGGGGGGAGCGTCGCGATGTAAAAAAACGAACACGTGGAAGGATATAACTCATTACCTCCCCATGCCCTTACCTAGCTCTCGCTGTACGGAGGTGACGCTGCAGGAAAGGCGCCAGCTAAACTGGCCCTTAACCTACATGCGTTTGCCTGGCTCTCTCTAAACTCCTAGAATGTTAGTCCCCATGACGTGATTCTCCCTCTTCTGGGGCTGACACCACATGTATGGTCCGGTACTACCTACGTTCGTCGTGATACGGGAATGGCTATAAAAAATCACACAATTAGGAATTATTTCAATATGATTTTCGAGTGTATGCTGCATATTTTTGAAAAGTTAACACCTTTCTACAGTCCTACTAACGACGGACGTAGTTCAGTCTCGTGCCGGCTGTGATATAACAGGTCGAAGGATCACAGTTTAAGTGGGGATGCTCTAGTTGAACTCGAGATGTCCAGTATGCCACGAGGGCGTGAACTCACGCAAATCCACGAAACATGAAACGATACCTGTGTATACTATTTATTTTTGTCCTCAATAAATAATATAATCGACTAAACAAATTGTATCGTTTCGGCAGGACTATCAGCGTGCGTTCGGCACGCGCTGCGCCGCCTGCAACCAGTACGTGGAGGGGGAGGTGGTCTCCGCGCTCGGCAACACCTACCACCAGAAATGCTTCACCTGCGCACGATGCAAGTTAGTCACCACTCACTTGTATAGTTTAATATAGGATAGCAAATTGAGACACAACCGCTTACGCAAAAAAAAAGATGCTTGACGATGTTCCCTCCCTTCTAAGGTGGCCAACCGTCCTAAGTTAGGCGGGACGTCCCGCTTCTACGACCTAATTAATGCGTCCCGTGGTAAGTGTTTTCAGGATTCAAGTTTTTAAGGTACATCTAGCCGCGGTGAAAAAAAAACTTGTCTTGTGATTTGGCAAACCTAATTAAGTTTTTTTATATATCATAAGATAGCAAACAAGCAGACAGCTCTACTGATGGAAAGAGACCACTATCATATATAGGCACCAAAGATGTTAATGGCATGCTGCTATCCGTGTGGCTTGATGGTAATGCAACATCCATCAGTATACCAGCTACCTTACCCTCAAACTAAAGTAACTGATTGACTGTTAAAAAGCATCATAGCCCTGAAGATGCAGTAAAAAGTGAAACAGGTTGGCGGTGTAAATTAAATTAAAAGTGTTTTGTGAAACAGTACAAGTGCATTTTTAAAACAATGACTGTTATATACACTGAATTCTGTTAATTTTTTTTCAGATAATTAAATACCTTGTTTAGTTTGTACTTTTTAATTCAAATTTTAAATAAAACTTACTAGCGACCTGCCTCGGCTTCACACGGATTATAGTTATACATATAAACCTTCCTCTTGAATCACTCTATCTATTAAAAAAAACCGCATCAAAATCCGTTGCGTAATTTTTAAGATTTAAGCGTACATAGGGATATAGGGACAGAGAAAGCGACTTTGTTTTATACTATGTAGTGATGATAAATCATTGTCTCTCGTTTCTGTACGTTTGTAGGCAAGTTCGCATTTCGAAAGACAGAACACTATATAGTGACAATAACTGCAGAAATAAATAAGTTGGTCTTGTGTGTGTGTACGTCTGCGCATTGAAAAATTCAAAGTTTTGACATACTTCTAATAGGTCTGTGAAATCGGTAAAGAAATATTGTTTGTACAGTGTTATTGGCAAAACATTAACAACCTCTCAGGACTATATTACTGACATTATAAACAACAACATTTGTTCTATGACTTTTTACATCATACATTTACCAAAAACATTTTTTTCAAATTTCGTTTAACTCTTTTTAATTCTGTATTAGCGTAGGATTTAAATGTTTTTATTTTTGTATGAAAGATTGATGAACTAAAATCTGATGAATTATTAAAAGTCATAGAACAAAAGTAGTTCGTATGATGTTAATAATACAATCACGAGAAGTCTTATCTTATGATATAAAAATAAGAAAAAACAAAGAAAGCCAAACACTGACGCTATTGCGGCGAATGACGAGTGGTATCAAGTCCAAGAGAGCCATTGCAGATGTCATGCTACATGAAAAAGTCTACCTGCTACTTTAGCAAGTGTACTTGCTGCTCGTGGTGTTACAACACGACAGAAACAATAGCAAAAGTGAAGCGTTGGTATAAAATCCGTACCAGACGTTGCAGCACTCTGCCACTTCGTGATACCACTCACGATGATAATGCTACGTGTGGCCAATAGTTAGCTGTTCACCAACTATCAGGCAGGATGACCCGAGCTATTATTCAAAATTTGCCCTGAAGCATACGTTATGCCCTTTAGTTAGTATTTGGCCGTTGTGTCCAGCTCAGTTTATGAACGCGTATTGTGTTCCTGGCAGACGCGCGTTCCCGTCTGGCGAGAAGGTGACGTACACGGGCAGCGAGGTGGTGTGCGCGGCGTGCACGGGCGCGCCGCAGCGGCACACGGCGCGCGCGGCGCGCTCGCCCGCCACGCCCACCTCGCCCGCCACCCCCGCCACGCCCACACTCAACGACCACGACACCGTCGACACGCACCCAGATCCTAACGGTAACTACATTTATTTTCTTACAACTCTCTTTACTGAAAGCTGTGTGTGTACTCACGCTCTGTGTGAGGTACAGATTTGTACGTCAAGTTTAGAATTAAAGTAAGTATATAAAGTTTTTAAGTCGTTCAGCGCAATATTTTTTTTCGAATTCGAGCTCTAAATTGTTGTTTTAGCTACAAAATCGACTTGGAGATTGATAAATGTCGAACTAATGATAAATTAAAAAAATATCATTGGTAAATATCACCATTTGTTTATGGCCACGAAACGTGTTGATATCGATGAAATGAAACAAAGTTAAAAGAATTTTAGGACAGCTGTACTCCATATCCGAAAGAAACTGGTTCATATCCGGCTCGAAGGACCAAAAAAGCTGAGTTAAGATGAGTGACGAAGAAACGTGAGGGAGAGTCGGTGATTGTGACAAACACAATGATATTCTTTCTAACACTGATTTATTTTCGTAGTAATTCCAAAAAGAGATGAATAAACAAAAGTATAACAGTAACAATTTGTGCGTGAAATGTGAATACGCCATCACGTCACGACAGTCACGTCACGACCATCGTGGATACTAACTGGAAGCGTTCCGCATTGTCTCGCCCGGGTTGGCACCTCCGCCTTATTTATTTCTGCCGCAATAGCGTCAGTGCTTGTCATTTTCGTGTTCCGGTTTGGTGGGTTAAGCATCTGACAAACTTATGCATGTGAAATTTCCCGTCACAAGGATAGCAACGCACAATTAATATTTTTGGTGTCTATAGGCGATGGCTGTCTATTTCCATCGGGAGAGACTCTTCTTGTTTGCTATCTTATGATATAAAATAAAATTGTAAAAGTCGATTTTAAACTGGCAAACATAGTAAAGTTGTCGTGAAGGTGATAAATGTGGTGATAGGGTGATCTTAGTGCCATGTGTCTGGTGCAGAGTGCGCGGGGTGCGGGCAGGAACTGAGCGAGGGGCAGGCGCTGGTGGCGCTGGAGCGGCAGTGGCACCCGGGCTGCTTCGCGTGCGGCGAGTGCGGCGCCGTGCTGCAGGGCGAGTACATGGGCCGCGCCGGCGTGCCCTACTGCGAGCGCGACTACCAGCGGCTGTACGGCGTGCGCTGCGCCTACTGCCGCCGGTACATCTCCGGGAAGGTGCTGCAGGTGAGTGTGGCCCCCGCAGGGCAGTACTGGGCCGCGCCGGCGTGCCCTACTGCGAGCGCGAAACAACTCCGCCGTTTCTTTTCCCAGATGCCTGTAGCCGTATCTCTTGGAAAATACACCGAGCACGTTCCTTACCCTCTGACCCCAAGCAGTTACTCCACAGCGAGCCTCTAAAGTTTTGATATAAAAAAATGCTCGGGGTACAAGGCAACAATGCAGGCAGGTGATTAGAGAAATAAATGATCGCCAGATTACAAAAACGTAAATTCTTATCGCTACGTGGTTTGACGATAAATGCCACTCGCAACGGGTACCTTGGCACAGCCAAAGGCTTAGCACAACCGAAGGCTTTTGCACAGCCGTAGGCTCATTATAACTACCTAGATTACATTATTCAAAAGCTTAGAATTGAATATATTAAAATTATATGCATACCAAATTTAACCGTGTGGTTGCGCGAACTTTCGCATCCGTGAATATAAAAAAAGAACGCGGGCTCTCCGCGGGTCCTTTTTCGGTGATCGAATTATTCGCTCGCGTGGGTTCTGCCAACCTACGACTTATGTGGCAAGGAATGGCCGCCAGGTTTTGAATTAGCAACATGTGGCTTTTTGAAAATTTACATTACATTCTCATTTAAAAAGAAACGTAGCACTTTCAAAAAAAATCGAAGAGAAAACTATGGTTACTCGCCAAAAGGAAGGCACTCACGAAGTTTCAAGGGTGTGTATATTATTTAACAAAAAGGATGCTCTCCCGCAGACTATTCCTATTATTGCAATAAGATAAAACCTAATATAAATAAATAAATAAATCTGCAACATATTTGTAATAAAGTAAAGCTTAATATTTGCATGTGAGTAACAATATTTTAAAAAATCTCAATTTAATCCAGTTTATGTAAATAGTATGCAGAAATATGTAAATAAAAATTGTATAAATTTTTAAATACTTAATATGATAATTAATTGTTAAATAGTAGCACACCATATAGGGGTAGAATACGCTAGTATCCTTGACTAGTTTTAATAACTTGTAACACCCATATTCTTGGAAATAAGCATTCATCTTTTCTTTTTCTTGTATTTCGAGCAAATTTTGCTGAATTTTTTCCCTCCGAAATGAATTGTCCTTATTCCCTATAAATTATTCTCATCTGAATGTGATATGTTTGTGATTCGCAGCTGCTAGTGATTCATATGTTTCACTGTAAATAGCAGCATGTGCATTAATAATCTGGTCCAAATCACCTATCATACAATATTTAATCTTATTGTGATGTACTTTAGTATCAAATTACCATAAAGTATAACGCTAGTGTTGACATGTGAAGTTTTGTATGGAGCATAACAATTGATCACGTCTTTGTGTCCGTTGCGCTTTCATTGAACCGAGGGCTATCAGTTAAGATAATTACACGGCTCTTGAAATTGAAAAGGCAGCGGCCATTGTTGATTCGGTTTAATGTTCTTAATTTATTAGATCTGAAGCTATTTATAATTATAGTTATAGTTAGATAATTTAGAGTCAGCGTTGCTCGACAAAGTAATGCCGAATCAGAGAGAATAGATCAGTAATCTAGTTTAAATTTAAGTAAATCTGCTTTTGTATTTTTTTATAATATCTGCAAGCATACGAGAAAGAAGGCCACCTGAATGAAAGCGGTCACCACTGCTCATGGACATTTGCAACACAAAAGGTTAACTTCTAATCCGATTCCGGCTTCGGAGAATTTTATTGAGCCTCCTCTTAAAAATTCTAATATCAAAGTAGCTCGGAAAACCATGTGAGGTAAGGTGTTTTAAAGTTTGACTGTTCGTATAAAAAGAGTGCGAGTATATCTAACAGTCGTGGATGACCAATCGTCAATATGGTGTGAATGAAATCTCTCTCTTCGGCGTGTTGCGCAATGGCGGAACATGTATGTCGGCACTAAATTAAATAGCTCATCAGGAGAACACTCCCCATTATACAGTCGGTAGAACACACACAGAGATCCAATGTGTCTCCGGTGATTAAGCGCTTTAAGCCGTTGGTAAGAGGAGTAGTGTCGACAAGCCATACCACTCTACGTAGAATTTTATCAAATTGGACGGTTTGATACTCGAGAGGTGCTCCGGCCCAAAGGTGCGAGCAATACTCTATGTGTGGCTGAACTTACGCTTTACAAAGCATAAGCTCATGGCCAGGCGTAAAGTATTGTCCCTCCACCACCCCAGTTTCTTTTAAGCTAAGTTCCCTTTACACTCCAAATGATTACGAACACCTAAAATGTTAATGCTATCAGCAATGGTGAGGGGTTATGGGATAGAGGAGCTTTGATAAAGGGTTTTTTTTGGTGAATAACGCATAGGCTGAGACTTCTGTGGTTAAGTAACACGAGATTTTGCTCGCCCCTCTCTGAGACCCGCTCCAGAGATGTCTCAATTTCAGACACAAGCCTATTCCGACTCTCATCTACCTGTGCTCGCGAAAGATTTACACGGCCTGTATAGGTATCAACCTGCACTGTAGTCTTCATATCATTGATATGCAGAAGAAACAGTGTAGGTGATAGCACAGAGCCTTGAGGGTCACCATCGTTAATTATTTTCGCCTTGAAGCATATACCGACAACTATGACTTTGATGCTGCGGCCTTCTAAAAAGCTGTGTGTAATCCACGTTTGTAGTTTTGTGGGCAGCCCGTAAGATGGCAATTTTGATAGAAGTGCCCTATGCCAAAGCCTGACAAAGGCCTTAGCAACATCGAGGCTGGCCGCAAATACCTCCCCTTTACCCTTAATGGCTGCAGCCCAGCGATGGGTAAGGTAGACTAGAAGATCACCAGCAAAGCGACCCTGAAGAAAACAATATTGCTTGTCGCTTATTAGATGATGATCTTCCAGATACTGTAATAGGATTCTTTTAATGATGGACTCTATCACTTTAGAGAGCAACGGGGTGATTGCTATAAATAGGCCTGTAATTTAACGGGTCGGATTTGTTATACTTTTTTGAAACCGGTCGAACTAGGGCAGTCTTTCACATCGCAAGCAAAATACCCTGGTTGTAAGAGAGTCGCAAAAGGTGCGTTAATGCCGGTGTAAGCTCGGGAGCGCACGTTTTTAGTACAATGGCAGGTGTACCGTCAGGACCGTTCGACTTCTCGATGTTGAAGGGAAATAGCTCGTCTAACAGCCTTGTCAGCTAAAAGATGTCAAACATTGAATTCACATAGGTTGGTATTGTAGTGGAGATTTTCCTCTATCTCATTTTTATTTTAAGAAGTCATCTGCAAATAAAAAGGAATCATGATAGATACCGTCCGAAAGATAAGTAAAAATAGTAAAGGTCCTAAAACACTGCCTTGTGGTACTCCACAGTTGTAACGAAGGCAGTCAAGTGTATATTTTCATTTTTGATTGCCACATATTTTAATTTTGAAATATAGCATCTAAATCAATTTCAATCAAATCATTTGAGGATTTCTTAATAACATTATAGGGATATAACAATTAACTTGACGCAAGTTTCTTCCCGACTTAGAATATCAGGAACAACCGAGTCGCGATCACTAACATCTTATGTGGCCGTGTGCCGTGGCCGTGGCGGGTGTATCGTCAGTGGCAGTGAGAGCGGCGCTTGTGTTGCAGGCGGGCGACAACCACCACTTCCACCCGACGTGCGCGCGCTGCAGCAAGTGCGGGGACCCGTTCGGCGACGGCGAGGAGATGTTCCTGCAGGGCGCCGCCATCTGGCACCCGCGCTGCGGGCCCGCGCCGCACCACACCATGGACCGCGCCTCCTCCGAGCTGCAGGTACACCACACGCTCGCCCGCTACACACACTCACCTACAACACGCACCCGTTCGGCGACGGCGAGGAGATGTTCCTGCAGGGCGCCGCCACACACTCACCCGCAAGCGTAGCGCAAGTTGTAGCGTTGTGTGTGACCAACCACTTCTCTGGATTGCGAATCATTGAGTCTCTGTCAATTTTCTGCCACAACTAAGCTGATCTCGATTTTACATCGGTGCGCATTACCGGTTGAAGCGAGATATATTATTGTCGATGAAACATATGTGGCCACATAATTCGCGGTAGCAGAACTAAGTTACACATCACGAATCTTCGGACGATAGTTTGACTGTGCCATTATAACGGAATTTGTGAGTTAGAATAAATATACCCCAGTGGAATAAAGGAAGGTAATGTCTACTTTGACATCAACGACCGTGCTAAAGTACTACAATTTATATTACGTGTTAATATTTTCACACTTCTTTTTGATGTTTTAGAATAATGTGTTACTCACTTATAGATCACGCTTATCAAAAATCCTATTTACATATTTTTATTACATATTTCCATATATTTATTCCTTAATGATGGCATGTGCTCTTGCTGTGAATATTTTTTAAAGTAATGATACTTTCTTTTGTTATATTTTATCTCTTATTTGGAATCTATACAACTGACGCAAAAATTCCTTTTTAATTTTTTTAAACTTGATATTATTAGTAATACTTATAACAAGTACCATAACCTTTTCATTAACTTTCAGTGAGGTGTAATAAAAGAAACTGTAAAATAAAAGCCGATGAATCTAGAGTTTTCTTTTTAATAAATAATACTAAAAACTTGTAGTTTTTGTTTATGATAGTAAAATGCTTTTTATATTTTGCGTCATTATTAGATTTGAAATGTAATATTTTGCGTCAGCTGTACTTGTATTTGTTGTGCTTAAGTTTTAAGTGTTTTTGCACAGTTTAATTTGCAGGTTCTTATCACGTATGGCTGTATATTTTTGTACCACACCAATAGTTTCAGTAACATTACGGTCTCCACTTATTTTATTAGATTTGACTCAATTTGCACGTTACTCGGTGATGTAACATCATAACTCATGATATAAATATCGAAATGTAATTTAAACTATTTTTTACATTTTATTTTATACATTTCTTTTTCCGATTTCCAAATCCAGATCACTTTTGTGTTAAGTTTTATTAATAAGTCCAAACAGACCAACAAGATGGCTGTTATTTGAATAAAATAAATTATTTTTATGTCTTCCAAACTTAAGCTTTATTAATTTTTCATTGGTAAAAATATGAAAACAACTTTTTTGGAGAAAATAATTCGTAAAACGTAAAAAAACATGTTATTGAAGTTTCAACTTAATCAGCCTATTGTGGCATAACCTAGCCATTAACCAACAAAAATTCTCCTTCAAAAACGTGTCAAGTTGAAGTCCCGAGTGCAGTCGCAATGTTACTGAGACTGAGTGCAGGCCGGTGTGTTGTCAGTTCTCGCTGCGGTCGCGCACGCCCAGCGTCAACGGCTCCTACTGCAGCCCCTACAGTAGCTTGACCCGGAAGGTCCGTTTACTTTGCCTTTGTTTTATGTTACACTGCACGTGCTCCGGGACAGAACTGACGGGTCTTATTACAAGCACTGGCTGTTGTCCGCGCAATCATAATTTCATACCAAAATATTTGTTTATCAAATAACCGATTAGTGAACTGATTTACTGACTGACTCTTAGTTCAGTTTATTGCAATAAGACCTATTGTTTGATAATTTGCATTTTTAGATAAAGGTGAACATGGTGATAGAAATAATCTATCTTGTGTAGAGCATATTAATTTTTTTTATATTTTAAACAAAATAAATGAAATATGGAAATCCCTACCGAGATTAAACTTAACAATGTAATTTTATAAATCTGTCCCAGAGCACCTACTCGACACATTGCACATGGTTATAAGATTGATATTTATATCTGGTTAGTGATATTTATTTCACTTATAAACATGTGAATATGTCGATTATTTATGTGTTTTATTTAAAATTATAATCGACCCTAATTTTTTTTTTGTTTTATCTTCACTTATCCATATAAAACAGATTGACACGTATAACATACATACTTATTATTACGTATTTAAAATGCATAAGTATGTTTTTTTAAAGCAATCACTGCCGCCTGTGCTTTACCGAGCTTTTTGAAATAAGAAGGTTCTCGAAGATCCTCACATCGTACCTCAAATCTTTGCAAGCAGTCCCCACAAAATAGTTGTGTGTGATTAAAAGGTCTTAAGAGTCGCACAGACTAGGCTTTAATCACACACACTAGGCTTTCAAAAAAATAGTGACAATAGAATATTAAGGGTTGGCTTGAAATACGATGGCTCTCGTAGACGTGTTTCGAGAAATATAGCCGCGGCTTGAATGTACAGCATCTCTATTACTGTCGGCTACATAGCGGCGAATGCTGTAAATTTGCAATATATTAATATACAGAAGAAATAATATTGGAGATAGCATACGGCCTTGGGGATCAGTAGCTTTGAAATTTAAAAGCTTTGGTCTGTAAAAAACTAGTGATCCAGTTGCATCATTTTTAGGAAAGCTAATGGAAAGGAAGCTTCACATGAAGTGCTTTGTGCCCTGTCAACTAACAACCAACGACTCACCCTTCGACTCAACTTTTCACAAAAAGTTGAGTGCTAAAAGCTCGATCTTCAGCTCTCAATTTCCATCCACTGTCAGCCATTTTGTATATCGCCGCTCCACCTAAATGGAAGCGTTTTACGCTACGCTTGGCAAGAGATAGTCTCTTTCCCAGAATACGATTACTTCAAAAATTGTCGGTTCTCCGACATATGTGACTAGTCCACTGCCTCTTTAGCTTACTAATCCTTTGGGCTAAGTCGATAAATGGTTGTCAGTCGAATCACCCGATATCGAATCCTAAATTCGATCCTTCAAAAACTCTAGCTAACTAACGTAGCCTTGTCCATTCCTCGTCGAGTGATAGTATAGTACAAGACTTACGCATTTTACTCGTTTACTCTTCTCGTGGAACTCATTTTCGGTATTTGTGACGAAAATACTTGACCAAGTATTCTACACGCTACCCAGCTTAGCTGTACTCTTCTATGTGCCTCCTTGAAGTTGTTTTAGTTACACAACTTCGAGAGGAACTCCATTACGAACTATTGGTTCCGGGTTAATGTGTTCATTGGAGGTGATCTTGGTTTTTGTCCAAGTTAATTAGGAGACCAATTCGAACAGAATAATAAGCCAGGCTGGTCAACATATAAGGTAAGTCCTACATGGGTCTGATAATCTTAAATGAGAAAAGTACTTACTATTTTTTTATTATGTTAGTCTCAGCCCTTCTTAGTGCAGCGTTTTGAACATATTCTCTAATAAAAATTTGGGAAATGACGTCCCCTAGTCGCACACCTCGATGCATGTGGATAGGTTCAGACTTCAGACTGCTGATTTTGTACTTTATACAGCAACGACATACAAGATCGTCGGTACTTGCATGAATGGCCAATCGATTTAGCACCGTTGTAGCAACACTCCGGAATTGACCAGATTTCTACGAAGTCAAAATTTCTCTCTTAGTCCACAAATACTAAGTACAGGCGCTGATTATACATATAACATGATCTTATGTATAATCTGCCGCATTGTTTGATAGTAACCTATGTCTTCTTATCCTCCTCAAAACCTAAAACTCGTCCAGTTTATTCGTAAGACCATTTGTGATGACTCTGTAAAAACTTAATGACTATCGGAAAATAAGTCGAAAAGGTTTCGACTTCATTTTTGAAGAACATTACAACTCGATGCTTTTAAAGTTATCCCGAAAAGATGACAGTAATAAATTTGCGTTGGCTGAGCTAGAGATTTTAGTAGATCCGTCGTAATTCCATCTTCTCGGGGGTAGTGAGTTTATTGGTAATGTGTAAGTGCGGTCGGGTCGGTGTAACGGTGTCGCGTGGTGTCCGCAGTACGGGTACCGCGCCGTGTCGCCCGGGCTGACGCTGCGGGAGTACGGCGACGCGGCGGGCTCCCCGCACCGCATCACCACGTACTCGTACCTGGCGGGCGAGCCGGCCGCGCTGCGCCGCCCCGTGCGCCCCGGGGACCGCCCGCCCGTCTCCCCGCACTTCCACCGCCCGCCCTGTGAGTACTCCACACACACACACATGCACACACACACACATCTATAAGTCAGCTCATTCTCCAAACTGGAACACGACAGTAACAAGCTTTGACATAATTGTGAGAGAAATAGGTAAAGCCGTCGTACCGGCCCCAGGCGAGACATGGTAAAACTGTACCATATAGAAGTAAAGATGTGTGTATTATTGAAAATTTCATTACTTTTACACCATAGACAGGCATAAATAATTATTGTGTAGCGCGGTAAGGTGACAGTCAGTAACATCCCTCCCCAGCGGCGGGCAGCAGCACGCGCGCCAGCTCCCGCGCCGGCAGCAAGGCGTCCTCGCGCCCCGGCATGAGGGTGCTCGTCGACTCCATCCGCAGCGAGACACCGCGCCCCAAGTCGCCGCACATGAACAACGAGGTGCCCGCACACACACCCACACCCCACACCGACACATGCTGCAGCAGCACGCGCCAGCTCCCGCGCCGGCAGCAAGGCGTCCTCGCGCCCCGGCATGAGGGTGCTCGTCGACTCCATCCGCAGCGA
>DWBA01000071.1:0-18090 GCA_018236825.1 Apodemia zela | reverse complement strand
ACTGGTTGTACCTCTGCCTACCTCTTCGGGGAAATGGGCGTGAAGATACTTTTTTTTAATTTAATAAACGTAGGTTACAATAAAACTATTTTCATCTTATTATATATGTATACCTACATCTTAGTATCCATAATAAGATGTCATGAAAGTACTAATTGATACTATTAGTCTTTTAACCTTTGGTTTATAATAAGAGTAGTAATTAAATACGATCGAATTTTAACCATTCAGCTATTGCTTTTTAAAACTAATAGTCTTTCTAGACCTAAACGGGAATTTTGCTAGTTTCAATGCAGGTAGTAGAAAATAGTTATTAGAAATTTGCAGTCCCTTTTCTAACAAAAGATTCTCAAATACCACGATAATGCAACAGAAGTATAGATACCTGAACCCAACGTAGCGCTTTGAAAGGACGACCCTTTTTTTGGACACAATGTGCAGGGAACAACCCCTGTTGGGATATACCCAGGTAGAGGGTAACGTGTCCCAAAATGTAACTGTGAGATTACGTTGGTTTTTTAAATTTTGTTTTTATAGGTAGGTATTATATATTATTTAATAGGTATTCTTCAAATTATCTAATGTATTTATATTAAAGTAATAACATTTATGATAATAATTCTGTATTCTCATATAATTTCGAACTATGTAGCGCAATACACCCTAAAGCATCTAAATTAGATATATTATTTATTTTATAGGTATTCGTCAAATTATCTTGTTATTAAAACTATTACTAAGATCTAAACACTATGAAAAAGTTTATAATATAACCAAACTCTTTTAAACTACGATTATAAATTTATCGACACACAAAACTTAAATGCAAGCTGCTCTATGATGCTAGCAGCTGCAACGTACTACTATAAAATATACACCTACAAGTAATGGTAACCAGTTAAAAACTTGCCGACTTAATAGCAGTATACGTAATACATCGCTGAATTAAAAAGAGGTCGTAGAAGAATTTCGCAACGTACCACGCCAGTGGAGACAGGCGGCGGTGTAATGGTAAAAAAAGAAATATTTAAAGTCAAGTCCAGCGGGCGGCAGATGCCTGTACACCTGCTTTGACAATTATCGGCACACGCGTTCACGCATACAGCTCTACCTTCTAGGATTATGGTACAAATTCACGTACATAATATTACTATCTGTTTTATGAATAAAATTCATTGTTTTATTTTAAATGATTCATGTTAAAATAAAAATGTAAAAATGTAATTTAAAGATTAATGCAAGTAATATTTTAACGAGAATTGTAGTTTGCAAAGCAACTGACAGTAACAGTTTGACTCAGCAGCTACTCATCGCGACGCTGCAAATAATCATTTTGCGTCATCCTTTTATCGTTCCATTGTTCGTCCGCTTACACCTCTCGATGAATATTTAGCTGATTATACCAAGTTTAAATCTAAATTCCATTTATTAAGGCAAATGAAAGACAAATCCGCGATAAATACTTTGTATCACGAGCGAAGAGAATGTATGTAATGTAGCGGTGTCGTCGCCAGCGCTCATGAAAATAAATTTAGTATATGACGTTGGCGCTCCGTGTTGCCACTCAGCCCTGTGGAACGTAGTCATGCGACGTTGCCGCTCCGCTCGCTCTTTCTAATCTTGTCGTAAAGTTCTTTTTCTGATGCGCAACGCGGCGCTCGCTCTGCAAGTCCAACTTGGAAATGTCTGTTCATTTTATCGTTACTTTATATACCTATATGAGGAATATCCATAATTATTCGCTTTAAGAATTACTATTATAATGTGATGTCATAGGTATGTACATTACATTAAAGACATACTTTAATATTGTCTATATATTTGGATGGGCATAGTAAAGAAGGTACTGCGGTATAATAATCGTCAAATAACTCGCTGAGGTAGGAAAAGTTCGATCGTCGAGGCGATTCAAACGAACTTTCTATGGCATTGTGAAGAACAGCACGGCGTTGCCTCACAGCGCGCTAAGCCATGTCGTTGTAGAGCAAGCGAGGGTCGCAGAGGGGCCGGGGTGCGGGGAAGGCGGGAGAGTGCGGGTCGCAGCGGGGGAAGCGAGGGCTGCGTGTCTGTGTGTGGGTATCGTGAATAAAAGGTCGCACACAAACGCGCCGCATAATAATATCGCGTAGCGGCCGTCCGCTTCTATCTAGCTCCACAGGCCAGCTACCTACGCTTCGACGAACGTTATATTATAGTCGACTATAAAACAGGGTAGATACTGTGGGGTGTATTTCGCTACATAGAGCGAAATTATAAGAGAAAACACAACTTTTAACTTCTCTTCGTTAGTTTCATAACAAACGAATCGAAGTTTTTGTTTAATCATACCTCTATTTATATCATGTTCTTATTTAGGTGATTGCATAACATTAAAGACTATAAATACAAATATAATAACAAATACATTTGCCATACCATTATGATCAAATACAACTGTATTCATATAAAAGTATTGTTATTACTACGTGTTGTTTAGTATTTTTTGTAGTTCATTCATAACTTTTAGATCGTGAAGAGAACTGCCATAAATTAAAGAGGATCCATTGAATGACCGATCGCCGATTAAATAATACCTTTTTACAATAGAGCACGTGACGGAGCTTCGTAAATTCATTCACACAAAGGGTAAAACTTGCTCGTTTGTTTACAGGTGGCTAAAGATTTGAGATCAGAGTAAGCCGATAGAGATTTCAATACAGTTAGCTTATTTTTTGTTCCGGAGATTTTAACCCATTATATAACTTTGGGGTTTTCTTATAATATCCAAAGACCTAACATATATTTGAAGACAGATACATTCTATACATATCAAATCATAGGTGTCTAATTATGTTAATACTTTAGCATTTCATGCTACAATAAAATATAAAGACTTTAGTCTCGTAAATTTTTTTCTAAAGACATCTTATGGTTTCATAACGATAAAAGGCAGAATGAATTTGATGATTAATATAATTACAAACTGATGATTTTACTTTAAAATAAACTATAGATACATACAATATTATAATATAGTTATTGTAATATATTTTGTATAAGAGTATTAGACTAATGATAGCAATATTTGTAAATAGTATTATATTTTGCGAATTTCCGAAATATATTTCTTTATAGCTAAGGTCTGCTGGCCATCAAACTATATAATACTTTCTAAATGAATTTAAACAAAGTAAAAATTCATTTAAAAAGTACCTAATATAAATAATTTGGTGCAAGCGGGCCTACTATAGTCAGAATCCGATTGCAATATCTGCTAAAATATTCACAAATAGGCATATTAATTGGAATAAAGTTAAACGATTTACACAGTATTATTTGTTCATATAACATACCAAATACTCATTTAGGATTTATTAATATGTTTCTCTGGTCTGTGGACTTTTATGTCACGAATAAATTACAGTATTTAGTGATTCGTATTAAAAAGATAGAAGCAAGGATACAAAACTCGAATAAAATTGACCCAAAAAACTACCTCAAGGTTGTTATCATCTGTTAATAATCATTAGAATAACTAATTATTATTGTTTCTTTCCTTTCTTATATCAAATACTTTTATGTAAAAATGTGTACATTAAAGTAGAATTCAAAGGTTTTATATTCAGTAAAGTCGAATAACAAGATTGTCAAATAATGCGCAAGTTTAAAAGGCTGTAGTTTCCTCATAGCGAATTTAAATCGGACGATTTTGGTGTATTCGCAAGTATGATACAAGAACCAAGGCAGCGGCCGGTCTCAGGCACGCACATTTCCGTGAGCGGCGAGCGACGAGGCCGCGTTAGCTGGTGTGTGTACCGTGCGCACGCGCATGTCTGTGTGTGCGCGAACCAGTCTCACATCCTGTTTGGTGGCCAACGCTTCGTGCTTCTGTAGAGCTTTTTATACCTCCACTGTCCCGTTTCTTACATTAGCGCACACATTTTGAATATTTTTCCTAATTCTTTGATTTGAGATTCGAATTATACTATAATGTATATTCAATTGGTATTTTTATCATAATACGTAGATGGGTGTACGTAATATATAAAAATATGTAAATTATTTAGATAACTAATATATTCAGTCTCATAATCGCCACAGAACAATTAAAATTAATTCTTAAAATCGTAACGGTATTAACTATATACATTAACATGGTGAATAAATTTTGACAAAAACTTACTTGTGTTAAAATTAACGATGTGATAAGTATTAGGTACTTAAACGTAACTTACCATCTAAGAATTTTGTTGCGTTATGTAATTCATATGGTTAAGATTTTTTTAGTGATATTAGTGCACATTGCTTGTGTGATGCTCAGTTGAAAAAATATAAAATTCAATTATAATTTGATACCAACCAACCAACCTTTTGGTTGTGGTTGGTTGGTAGTAGAAATGGTTTCAGCAAAACGTATTTTTGTTTTTTGTATCATGAGAAATTTTAGTAACCACTTAGAAGCTGTAAGCTCATCATAGAGCATGTGAAGTTGATCTCGTTTGTGGCCAGTACAAGCGACTGAATTTAAGTTTGGTAAATGACACAAATTGGATCACCACCCACCTAGTCAGCCAACAAACCGGTGAATCGAAATTCATAAGAGTACCAAGCCTCATTCTGTTAAATTCGCCTAGTTAAATTAATAAATTATTAAAATTTTCGTGAGACATTATTAGTTAAATATTTACGGCGACTAAATTTTACTTCGTTTTAATTATTTAACTATAAAGACGGTGTAGGTTCCAACTAGTACCTAGTAAACATTGGACATGAGTTTAGTCGTTTTAATATTATTAATTGTCATTTTTGAGTTTTACATTTTAACACAGGTATTATTAGGTGACTGAAAAAAAAGATCTTTTGTAATAAATATTGTTTTATCTATATTAATATTATAAAGAGGTAAAGTTTGTAACTTTGTTTGTTTGTTTGCAAGGGCTAGTCTTCGGAAATACGAACCGATCATGAAAATTCTTTCACAAACAGAAAGCTATAGGCTATATTTTATCACGATTGAACTATGCCCTACGAAGTGGGCACGGGTTGGCTAGTCCTTAAAGTTAAGCATGCTTAAAGTTCGAATAATATAATTAATTGAAGACTGGATTGAAAGATGAAAGAGTATTTACTTGATGGACCTATTCACTTCCAAGTGTAGATTTCAACTCGTCTCTAGATACGCAGTTAAGCAGTTATGCAAACGGTGTTAAGTAATTCCAAGGCGACAGAAAAAAACGACAAACGTTTAAAAGCAAACAAAAGGAATCCCTTAGGAATGTGCTCCCTCATAAAAAACAGGGAATTCCCGAAACGCGTTGTTTACAATGTGCGGGCGCGTGCGAGATGGTGTTATGCGTTTATTATGATGAGTTTCTTGCGGCTACTTGATGCAATGAAAGGGAAAATTGTAGTTTTTGTGCAGTGAGCGCGGATGACGCATCTGATTCCTCGAACCGTCCGTTGCGACTGATTGGCAGGAATGTTGGGCACTCCGTACAGTAAAAGTAACAACCCGCTGAGTATTCCCTTATACAAAGATTTTCCTTAAATTGTCTTATATTTATTAATATAGTTTTATTAATAAACGTAGATTGAAATAGGGTCTACTAAATAAACTCAGATTCAGAATTATCATCTTAAATATTTGTCAAACGAAATTGAGGTATTCCTGATTGATATGAGTTTTATTATAATCTGTGTTTATTAATAGCATGGAAAATGTCTTACGAATTATAGCTGTGAAATAGAAATTATAGAATTTGAATCTTTTTTGTTTTAATGTCTAGTTTTGAAGCAGCCGTTTATATGATTCGCTTAAACAGAAAGTCTTTGAGCTACTTACTAGTTAATCTGTTTAGTTCTACATAATGCAGTTCCAAGTTCGAACCCAGGATCCGGTGAGTCATGATGAACTATAGCAATGACATTTAGGTACTTCTTTTACTTGGTTTTTATAGTTCAGCCAGTGTAAATTAATTTATAATGGAAATGAAATCTAGTATGGCTAAGTAGTTCAGGCCAGACCAGGCCAGTTCCTGCTTTCAATTCCTTGCAGTAGTTTTTGCGTTATGTGCGCAAAAACATAGAGTCAAAAATTCTAAAACAATTTTTTTTTTGGCTTCCGTTGCTCTAATAAAAACTCACTGTTTTAGTTTTTTTCAATATCTAAAATGTACTGTCTGTAAGTGTGCTATCGACTTGTTACAATTTTATTATACGTATGTATAGATTTGTATTCTTACTTGTTACTTTTCGTTACAAAACACATATTATGTATTACGAAACAATGCAACTAGAAATTGCAAATTTTAATAGCTAATTACATAACTGTTTTATTTGGGTAAAATAAGTGGCATATGCATAACACAAAAAGTATCTTCAACCTTAGATCCCTGAACATACCATATAAAATATAGCTCAGGCTGTACTTTTTTTATATTTGCGATTTAAGAATAGTGCTATTCGTTAGAACACGTAAACAACACAGGTCGTTTTAATAGTATTCATAGTGTATTGAATATCCCAGTAAGGCCTTAACCTTCTTTTTCATTCATAAATTTTGTGTTTAGATTGTCGGTTGATATAAACGATATTCTTATTTATATGTGTATTTAGGGGTATTCACTTATATGATTTTATTTCTGTCTACTTATCATTTATAAATAAACATGTTTGATCAGTTTTGTCACTTTCGTTTTTACGGCAGGTGACAATTGAATGACAGTGATAAGATTAGAATTATCTAATTATTGAAATGTAAATTTTCACTATCGTTAATTTATCCAGAGTGACAAAGCAAGTATACATTGTTTTATAGTAGGTATATTAGTTTACAGTGGCTACAACTTACCTAAACATAAGTTTTAAAAATCTGATCTGGATTGTATAATTGAAGTGAGAGAGATTTGCTTTGAAACAAAGTATTGGTGTTAAAATGAGATAGGATATGCTCCATTTGCGTAAACATGATTTTTTTGTAATGTAAAAATAATCATAGGTAAAGCAATGACAAAGCAAATATACAATGTTATAATATTATGGCTTTAGAGACCGGTAAAGACTGTACTACGAGCAAGCAGTTTTAAACGTCCATTTTACCTAATTTTTATTCCACCATATTTTTGCGTCAAATGATGTATATTTGACTTTACACAAAACACTTTACGAGATATTACAACCAAATTACTTTCATATTTTAAGTGATGTACGTTTCAAGTCCGGTGTCGCTGTTACAGCCCTTTAGGCTAGCAGCTATTGTCATTTCGAAAGAAAAAAAAAAGATGTACGTTTGTGGATCGCTATATATCCTACTAGCTGACATCGTATTTAAAAGGAGTATCAAACGACATTCGGTACACTCTGCCAACCCAACAAGGGTATCAGTGTTATGATAATGATTTACTGATTAATAAATAATGTTTATATTTTGTTTGTAACAATTTTAGTGGAACTAAATTCAATTGTATGTGCTGTTCCACAAAAAATCTTTGAAATCTCAGAGCCGGTTAAATTTAAACGAATATTAGTGAATTGTGAAACAGTAAAAATGACAGTAAAATAAAACTTTTTCACTAAGTGCCGATGATAGATAGTGTCAGATTTCCTTGGAAGACTTTGACATGTGACTTTCAAGTGAAACAATAATCAAAGAATTATAAATAGTCAACACTATTCTGAATGTTTTTTATTCCTTTAAAGTGTTTACCATTTTCAAACTTAGAAATTATTGCATTTTCAAATGCCACTACTAATTAAGTATACTGGAACATTACTTACCAAACAGCAAGCCCAACATATTTTACAAGAATAGTCGCGGGGATTAAACAAAATACACATATTGTAGGCTAGTTTTTCGAGGGCTTGACAAAGAAAAAGTTAATTTATTTAAAATTTGATGGTAATAAGAGTAAGTTTCTTTCAGAGCCTCAGAGGATTGACAGTGAAAACAAAAATAGGATAAAATTACTTTGAAGACTGAAAACAAAAATTGTAGAGTCACTAATTTAAAAATCGCAAATTCACTGTCCAAATTCGTTTTGCTTACAGCCATGTTTCAGGATTCCTTTATTGTTGATTAACAAAATTTAGTTTGTCAAATGGAAGTTGAGAAAATCATACATCCTTGACTTATATTAACAGAATTGCAGATAAATAATCAAAGAACGATATTTTTTAAAGAGCTCTTAAAAGGGCTTTTCTTTTAAGATTGTTTAAAATAGAGGATAAGCATAAATATTAAGGTAATAAAGATGCTAAGGTTGTGAGCTCAGTACGAACAAAGGCTGTCGTAGACGAAACCGATTTAAAGGACTTACACGAAAATCACAGACGTCTCCAGACTGACAGAGTAAGTAACACATAAATCACTTGAAGCCTCCGGATGAAGTTCGCGTGCTTTTCACACAATAAATCAGGGTCCGAGGGCGTACGCAGATAATGACGTCACTGGCACGTATCTCGGAGAAACCCCGGAAGAACGAATAAAATAAAAATGTCACGTAGCGATCAGCTGTCGGGCGGTGCGGTGCGGGCGTGACGGGTGGCCCGCGCTTCGCAACGATACGCATAACGACGCCGCAATAAACTTATTTTTATGTTTTTCGCTCACAATGGCCGCGCGAAGGTCGAGCTATCTAAATGGGTCAATACACTCTGCGTACTACGATCGTCGAACACGTGCTCCCGCGTTTGTAAATAGCGAGATATCGGCCGATTGTTGCTGTGATTAATGGGGGCGCGTAATGACTCGGCGCCGGCCGCCCGCGCTGCTAATGTGTTCATTCATCGTCCCGACACTATTATTATTTGCCCGAGATGGTTTTGTTCGCATTCCGACAATCGATCTGACGACACTAGGGCGGTACTCAATGTCAAGGTTGAACTTGCAATGCCTCTGAGACAAGCTAATTTGTCATATAACTTGCCGACAAAGCGATAAAGTTTTATTAATAGCCCGGAGAATGCCCTATTAACAAAGATTTCTACGTCGCGTTGGTACAAATATTACAATGAAGAAAGATCTGCAAGGAAAATATTCGTTTATATGAAATGTTAAGATATCCCATGGTAGAAATTTCACATAATGTCATTGGTAAAGATTTTACTTAAATTTTGTAAGATTTTAATACCTAAGTTAAAATCTTGAAATTAAACGTCAACCATAGCAACCATTTTTAAAGCAATAACATTTATGTATCTAAAAATTCTACCAAACTGAATTCCAGCCTTCTGCTAAAAGTCTCATTTTAGATATATTATAGGCTGGGTCTCTATTATAATATTACCATCCTACTTTGATATACATGTTAGGATATTTCTCGGTAAAGCTATAACTTTAACGGCCAATTGCACTAACATTGTCTTAAGTTAGGAGAATCTTAAATAGTATGCTGTCATTTTTGGTCATAAATGAAAAGAAAGTGACAGCATGCTAATAAAGATTGTCCTAAGCTAAGACAAGGTTAGTGCAAGTCTTTTTTTGAATAAAAATTTTGAATACATACGAAACTTCATGTTTTTATGTTACAAGGCAATTTTGTGAGTCTAACATACGTAAATATGTAGCTATGTACATTGCAGTAGACACTAGGACAATGTCCAATGTCAAGGTAGCAGTTGAAATGCGCCCGAGACAAGTTAAATTACTTCGTAGCTTGGCGATAGTCATTCGTTTTCAAAGCCAGTATTTAGAACGTTCTATCTACAAAATCTTGTAAAATACACGATTGCTGTTACTAAGCTCTACGAGACAAGTATCGCTGCAAGATGTCATTGTTTCGTCGTAAGCTCTTTTTTAAATATTCAACATGATTGCTACACTACTTGTAATGTTATTCGGTATTATTCAAATTATTACATAGGTCAAACAAAATTATTTATCTTTATAAGTAACATTTCGAAAATTCTTGTTACTGAAACTGTAATGCATTTCATTCTAGAAATATATTTTACTTTTGGGCTAGATTTGTGTGGAAATGATGCATTCGTCTATAAACCCTTCACGATAATAAAATGGAAACCTATAAAAAACAGAATGTAAAAATTCTTATATTAAAATTTAAATTATCGATTATCGTCGAAGACGTGTATAATTCAACGTGTACCTACAACCGAACGATTTAGTAGATTTGTCCAAACGTTTTGAATGGAATATAGATCAGGCTAATACTGCCATACATTCACTCTCAAATATTTATCAATCTAATGTTAAAGAGAATTGCAAATAAAACAAATTAAGGGCATTAGTCCGTTAATTAAATATTTAATTTAACTCATCGAAATTGCAATATCCATTTTAAATTATTCAAAAGATTTAAATAATTAAAAAATAAATTTACTAAAAGTAGTATAATTTATACTTTAAAATCATTGCTAAAAGTAGGTATAAGTATATTTTCTATAGTTGTAGAACATTTGCAACGAATGTGTATACAAACAACAACAACGTGTGTGTATACAACACACGTTTATTCAAATGAAAAGGCAGTTAGTTTTGAGAGAATAAATTACATTATTCAATTATTTTTGATCAATTACTTTAATTAGATTTGGATTTTTATAACTGTGCCATTATTAACTTGTAATTATATAACCAATATATAAAAAGGCAAATAAAAAACAAGATTTCTTTTGTTTAGTAGACAAAACACGCAAATTAATCGCAACAAGAAACAAAAAGTTTGTCGCATAAAACAATGACAAATTTTAATGGCTGATCTAAAGTACCGAAAGCTTGTACGTAGCCCGCAGGCCGTAGGTGTAATTTAATCGTACGGGAGTCAAAGGCTGTCAGGCATTTGCGATAAAGACGAGGTCACGGCTATCAATGGCGGCATCTCCATACGCCGGCCACATCTCGCGCCCATTCACTTATAAAGACGCCTCCCGCGCCTTACCGCGCCCTTCGTCCTACCCGCACCCTCTACGATGCATCCATGCAACAAGTTTAGGCTTAGAGCCCACACATCACAAAGAAACACCTCGTAGTACGATCTAATCAGTAAGTTATCAAATTAAACCATATCATACCACACACATAAATATGCATTAATATATTATTCATGCACAACGTACCCAATGACGTTTAAGTCATAAATAGTAAACGAGTTAACTATTTATAGAATAAGAGCAAGCTCCGTGTATCGGATGCTATTTTAATCATTGCCTTTGACCGGTGACGTTGCAATTCAAATAAACCTCTCGATAAAACAGAGGTACATATTTTCCGGCTGCGGTGCCCAATTAAATATGGATGTGATTGAAAAACGCGTGTCCGGTAACGAGCGTGTACATAATTGGTGGGCGGCGGCAGCCTGGAGTGACCCAGTTGCGTTGCCCGGCGACCCCAAGTCCCAGCCGCCCTGCGAGCTCTCGCCCGACCCCCTCCCACCCACGCTACACTAAATAACCTGCCCAAAAACGACACCTTAACACAGGTCGTTCAACCGTCTCAAAGAATCTTTTATTTTTAAAAATAATTATGATATATGACCTTCAACATTTAACTAAATCGTTAATTAAGTATTTATCACGTAAGTTTAATCTATTTTACTCTTTATTATTAATATTAAATGTATGCAAATGTAGAGTAGGCAGAAAGTACAGGCTGTTTTGCGCTAAGATAAAATTGAAAACGCGCAAGCAAATAAACTTAATTGTTATAAGCCGCGTTTGCCGGCTGCCACCCCAAGAAGACGACTCCTTGAAGGGCGGGGAGGAGAGTTGTATTTCTCCGAACTTGTGCTAAATTTCACTTTCACTGAAGACGCTGTGCGTAGACTTAGCCGCCCACGCCACTCCCATTCTTAGTGCAAACTTTTCAAAATATATAGTATTCATCACTTTCTTTGCACTTTATTTGCTCGCCCTTTTATATACCTACCTACAATGCTTTCAAACTTTTGTACACTCCTATAAACATTTATACTGCATTTCATACTCGTATTTATAAACAAAAAACCACCACCACCGAATTTCAAGAAAAGTTTCTTAACGTTAGTATCCCCGAAGTGGTAGGTGGAGGTACAAATAGTGCACCCACGATTAGCCGAAGATACTCGGTCCTACAATGTGAAAGGACTAAGGAGGCAAGCCTATCGCCAACCAAGCACTTAACCGATTTCCAATGTATTTGGAATCCAATTCCAATTTGAAAACAAATTCCTATGAAATTACTGCGGTTATATAAAAAATCAAAAACACAAAATTAAATAAAAACAGTAACTTCAAAAGTTGCTCATGTACAGGTCTATACAAAAGAAATTAGTGAATCATTAATAACAATAGTTACTTGCGACTTCGTTCGCGTGACTAAAAATCATTACTATCCTTTGGTCGATCGGGTAAAAAAGTAGCCAATATTACTTCTGGATACTTCTAAAGGTGAAAAAAATTTTAATATCGGTCTTGTGATTTTTGAGTTAAATTATACAATACAAACTAACACAAAAAATCAAATCTTTCCTCTTTATAATGTCAGTTTAGATTTATACGCAGTAAAATAGCATGAACCAACTTTCATCCTCCTGTATCTCTAGAAACTTGGATAAGATTTTCATCAAGTTTTTGTGGACTCTACTTCGCGTTTGATTCCCGGAAAAAAAGTGATTTTTTCCAAATCGGTTAATCGATGACCGAATATGAAAAATATAACCGAACTAAGAACCTCTTTCTTTTTGAGAAGGCGGTAGAACAAATGAGCTGATCATATGAACTCCTGATTAACCCACTTTTTAATCGTTAGTAGTCGATCAAAAACAAAATGCATCATTACAATTTCTTTAAAAGTTTAATCACGTTTTACCTCATATACTTTTTACCTTCGGAGTTGTCATATCGTTATCTTGTAGAGCCCTAAACGAATAAAACATAAAAAACGTACGTCAAAAAAGTCCTTTTCTACTCACAAAAACCCTACCGCCTCATCGCCCTCTCTGAAGTTATAAAACCCTGAAGGCGAACGGGGCGTATTAATAGAATTTAATCTTTTTGCCGGAGAATAGAGTTGAATTTCGTAAGACCACGTTACGCACACATGAAAGTTGCTCGGCTGAAAGGCGAGCACACGAGCGTGGAAGCTCTAAAGTAAAATGAAAGCCGACTCGCTCTTAATTCACCCGTACATAGACACGAACGAACGTCGATAGAGCGCCCCCGGCCGTCACCCGCCACCCACCACCACACGCCAGGCATAAATAAGGGGGGCCAATTCCGCTTAACAAGAGAGTGAGCACCCTCCCCATAGCATTGCTGGCAGGGAGAATAAGGGGGCTGCGGCGAAGGACGAATTAAGGAGATGAGAGAGCACACGCTCTCCAGAAACGAAACATCGTGCTTCGAGGGAATTAAGGGCAAAGTTTCAAATAGAGAGAATTACTGCGAAATACGAATGTTGTATAACGAATGCATTTATAATGAACCTGATAAAAACGCGCGTTTTTATTCTAAACATAGCATTGCAGAGCTAAACATATAATATTCGAGATATGTATTGTTATATAAATACATGATACATGTATTTAGATATATATTAATTAAATATTACCACTGCTCGTAAAACAATAACCAACGTTGGTTTTTAGTACAGCCTACAATCTTACTAATGTCACAGTTGCGTTTCAAAGCACGTGAGTCACCCCGCTTCATAAATTACAAACTATATCCCTTTGGAGTTAGGGTTTGTTTTTGGCAAAATTGCTAGTCCTCCTTTGTCTTGCTGAGGCAGGGTGGTCTGAAATGGATCGTATTTTAGAGCAATAAGGTTTATTTTATGGGTGTTGGGTAGTAATATTCTTGGAGAGAGGGTGGGTATAAATTTTCCATGGGGGCAGACGGGGCGACGTCGCACGAGGGCGCCGCTGAGTCACGGCGGCGGATGCGGCGGGGGCGTTCGTGTGGGGAGGCCAGAGGGGCCACATATTGTAAGAGTATCTACCACTCACATGTCACAAAGTTTTCTCCGCATCGGGAAACTTTGTTAACGTCAACCGAGCACGTGGTCTCCGCGGCTACACCATAATTGCCGCGCTTTCCGCGCTATGCACTTAAAAGAACTTTTCATAATGTCTATGTTGATGTGGTATAAAAATATACAAGATATATATAATAATCAAATATATTTATATGGATAACGGTGCAAAATGCTAGAAAATCTGAGTTTGATTGTGAAATCGAAAAATCTATTCTATGATTCATGTCATAGTTTTTAGTGAAAATATTAAAAATCTGTTTCTGTATCTAAAATATTATTTCTGTGGAAAATGGATAAAGCACCTCAATAATCCCCAAAGAATTTGCAAAAGTGAAAATTGAAAAAACGTATGTAATACCATACGTAAAAAGATCAATCCAATTATTTTATACTTGAGATTCTTTGCACCATAGTAGGAAAAAGTATTTTTTAAGTCTTACCAAAAACACTTTAAGCGATATCTTTGTCGAAAATTATCAAATTTAAAAAAAAAAAAAAAAAGCTAGCAATATTTGAACGCATTGAAATTAAATAATGGAAGTATTATGTAGCGTATTTATTCGTAATTGCGACTAGCAATCTTTCCGAGGAGCAATCGGCTGCGTTACATCGGACCGTCACCTTGAAGTCTGATAAGAAGCCAGTGTGATAAGAGACGATATGGCGCTTTCAACATGATGCCTCATATTATTTTATATTTATTAAACTAAATCATTACATAGATAACCTATCCATTTGTTATATTTCGTGTTCTGGAGATCTTAAGTTTAATTTTTTCACGTAAGATGACGCGATCACGTGACACAGGACAGACACATTCGTTAGTTTTTTTAATAATATTAGATAGCAAACAGTGTGTTGCAAACAAATAGTGCGTTGTGATGCGGGATGGCAATGCCACATATCGTCGTTGCGACTTTAAGACCTCTTATGTGTAAAAATTTATTATATTAGTGCCAAAGAAAAGTCAAAGGAAAAGAATAAGCCTGATTATATTTATTTACTAGCTGACCCAGCAAACGTTGTTTTGCCATATATATTATTCCTAGAAAGGTGAAAATTTAGGGTTGTATGTATTTTTGTATGGTACACCATAAAAAAATAAAAACAAAAAATTTTGTCCAAAAATTAAAAAAAAAATTAGGGGTGGACAACCCTTATCAGTTAGGGGGATGAGAAATAGATGTTGGCCGATTCTCAGACCTACCCAATAGGCACACAAAATTTCACGACAATCGGTCAAGCCGTTTCGGAGGAGTACGGTAACTAACATTGTGACACGGGAAATTTATATATTAGATTATTTTATATATGTCTTTTACAGTTACAGTCTATTTCTACCTTTATAAAGTTGACATGATCTAACGGTCATCATTCATTTAATCAAAGTTTATGTTACAAAGACTTGTTCCATAATCTCTACTTTGATATCTTTAATTGATAATGCAATCAGAGAAACATGGCTATGGTGGAGAATTTTATTTTTATTAGGGCTTCGCAGCAATAAACTGATCGTCAAACCTCCAGCAATAACGAGTTATATCACGAGCAGGTGAAGTTGATGTTCGAAGCGGAAGCATTGGAAAAGCAGGTCGCGTTTTAGTATCTTCTAATTATTTTTTAATTAAAAAAATATAATAGACACTTCTCTACCAATCCACAAATAACTTAGTTAAGCATTATAAGCTTAGGGGTTAAAAAAGATCTAAGTTTTGAATTTAAGATTAGCACAAAAAGTATTTTACACGAATTCGCGTCGAATCTTTTACATAAAATATTTATTTATGTGTAATGACTACTGTTATGTTTTGATTTAAACAGCTATTTGGCACTAACTTCTACCTAATACTACGAAAAGAATGCGTTTTACATAATTTGACATATACATAATATATTATATTATGTATATGTCAACGTAAAATTGTTAAAAGCGTTAGTTTATAATATACCTAGGGAGTTTATAATTTTATAGGTTTATAATATATATGTTAGGTCAGATTACCAGTTATTTTATAATATTATTACGGTAGATTCTAATCTAACAGTATTTACAATTTTACGGTAACATATATATACTGTTTGGTATATTTGAAAATAATGCCATCATGTTTTGTGCATTACAAATAGCAAAAGGTCATTCATTCTTTTCCAATTCAAGCCGATCCCTGCCGGTCATTCCTTCAAAATAACAAAGTAACTTGCAAATGTTATGACCCTTCCTCATTTGAACGATGCGCAGAGGGAATGCACAAAAGTCGACCCTCGCGTACAATAATGGACTATTGCCTATTGCAAATGAGAATAGGTAGGACCGCTTTTTGGTGTAGGTAAAATATTTATTTCACCCGTTTATACTCGTTTATATTTATAATAGACGGGGATAACTAGGACGAGTATTACTAGAGGCATAACGATTCGATTAATCAATAATCTGACGCATATGTTTGAAGAAGTCTTGTAGGCTTCATGGTGCAGAGCACAGGCTAGGGGCTCAGAGGTCGTGAGTGGCGCTACTGCTTTGCATAAGTAATGACCATCAGCCCCGCACTTCCCGCGCTACTTCGCTATAGGCCTATCGATTGCGGCGGCGCGAGGGCGGGCCGCATCGCCGTAATTGTCACACGAACAAAATTAAATTCCATCCTACCAAATACGACCTTACTGCTCTCACATAAAACTCACTCTCCCTCGCTTTGAATGTACAGTGGAATACCAAATGTGTTATAGCCCGCTCTAAGTTTGGAGGCTGCTCGTAATAGAGCCTTCGAAGAGTCTATGACAGAGTTTAATTAGACAGGCGCAGGATAGCAACAAATGGATTTTACTTGTTCGATGTTTTGTTGCGAAATAAAGCGATTTACTTATTCGAAATTAGAATCTGCAAAGGTCTAATAGTGCTGGTCTAGGTACTCAGTCCGCGTCTGCGTGATAGTGATATATTTCTCTACATTTAAGCTTCTATTCTGTGAATACTAAATATAGAAAAGTGAATCAAATTCTTTTGTTTTTCATAATCTAAAAACAGTTACAAATCTGTATAGTGCTAACAATACAATATATATCGATATATCTAAATTAGTATTAAAATTTCATATCGATTTAAAAACGGAATCGATATTTTAAGCAGTAAATCGATATGTGATCACTAAACGTACAACGCAAAGCATTTTAGAAAACAATTCCGTATCGTTTCGGGCGATGGAACTCGTGGTCGCATCGCATGTATTATAGCCGTCGTCTAATCGCTCAGTTTTTTAGCGCAACAGCAACGACGAAAGTATGGTGAAAGTGGCGCATTGACGTCACCCACACACGCGCAGCACACGCGTGCTATACGTTCAGGCGGTTGAAGCAGTGCGGCCGACGTGACAGCTCCAAGCCGTTCTCCGTACCAGATACCTTGCTACACGGTTGCAACATCGCCAGCGCATGAGAAATACGCCAACCGGACTGATACTTAGCGGCCCCTCATGACACGTTCTCTTGGTTAATAGAAAACGGGTCGTCTAAACTAGCAATACTATACGAAGTTTTCAAGAGAAAACTGTATATTTAAGTAAATGACAATATCGATACTTTACAAAAAGGTAAAGAGGTTTTTTGTTGAGCTATATGTAAAATCGATGATTTAAAAAAAAATTAAAAGCTTTCGCTACCTAATTACATATTAGCGTTGCGTCTGGTCGGATTAAACTTAATAATAATTTATTAAAAACAACATTACTCTTTGGTTGGAATATTGTACAAACATTTAAAACTAAAAGTGAAATAAATCAAGTCACTTTCGCCTTCATGTTAGCAAGGATATATATTATCTAAAATTACGCAAAGTTGTTACAGAAGCTGACTTGTATGTGCAATTTAGTTGTTTAAGCATCATAATATTCATTCAGTAAATTAGAGCATATGTTTACATAGATAAAATAAGTATACATTGATGTTTCAAAGGAATAGACTAGGTTTGTACCAATATATGGGTAAGCTGATAATATCGACATCGATTACAACTTATTTGATAGGACCTGTAGAAAATTCACACAATAGGACATTTATTATTTTTACAGAATCACTACATAGTATAAAACAAAGTCGCTTTTTCTGTCATGTGTCATGTTGTATGTCCCTATGAACGCTCAAATCTT
>DWBA01000070.1:0-18121 GCA_018236825.1 Apodemia zela | reverse complement strand
TTGAAAGCCTATACTTCAGAGGTGGTCCCATTATAATTTGGTGAAGATCTGAACCAGGGTTCCGGAGATACAGGAAATGGGAAGTCGGTTGCTGCAGTTTTACTGCGTTTAAATTATTATTTATCTGTATTGTTTAAATTCTTAGATATTTTTAATATTTAATCTCCTAATAAAAAATTATCAAGGCCAAGGCAGTACTGTATTATAACTGCAATTGTAACATGTCATTATTAAACTTCTTTACTATACGCTACACACCTTAGTAGATTACCTTATCCAAATACTTAGTATTATCTATACACGGAAACTTAGGACAGAAAATAGCTTCGAACTAAGAACCTTTAACTGTCTGGATATTTGATTGGAATATCGGATATAACTAGGTTAACATAAACTAGAGCTTTTGTCGTGAAGACTGACATTTTAAGACTAATATTGCGATTTTATGCGCTTCATGTAACAGGCCCGGATTAAATTAAGAGGTGTGGCGCCGACGACTTAAGCAATATGTAAAAGCGGAGTTTTGAATGAATCTGATTGGTCGGAAAACTGTCATGGTGCGTTAATAGACTTGTAATACTTTGGTGAATACATTTATATTTAAATAAATAAAAGTTCACCGATTGAAATTCAAGGGCAGTGTTAAATGAATTTTGCCCATTCTATCGTCGGCACTCAACAAGCATCCCTAAATTAGCTAAATGGTTCAGGCCCACAGACGCAGCAAAAAGGACTTCCTTGTCAAACAGATTAATGCCCGGTTCCTGTATCTATAAAACGACTCGTTTTAGTTACGAGTAGTAATATGTTCTACGAGGCTTAAGCTAAATCTATTCCTATGAATGTCAAATTACCAAATGGTCATAGAAACTATAATGCGCCTCGTTATTAATAAATTGGTTGCTAATGGTTACCACGAGGAATGACGAATCGTTTATTATAGGAACCCGGCATTAAAGGAAATTGAAAACTGGCTCGATTTCTTACCCCTCGTTTACATCAAGAAACATGTTTGAAACTAGTTTTATACAAAAGAGGAATATTTGTCAAAACATATGTTTGATACATGTATTGCGACTGTCTCAAATATCTAGCGTTCACACTGTAGCCATACGTCTTGTCAAATACATGTATGATACCTTGGTTTAAACAAGGGAGTATAGATGAAGGATTTAGACGTCATCTAACTAGATATTTGGCCTCGGGTTGGGTGTAATGTGACACGAGGAAAATAACCAATAACAAGAATGGGGATTATAAGAAGGTATAAGACATAGTGTTTTGAGGGGATTGGTCGCGATTGCAACGGTCGAAGAAGTTAAAATTAATAAATTTATACGTGAGGTATATGGATATCACGTACCGTTAATATCTAGTGCCAATGGTCATTCCTTCTAATAGGAGTCTCATCTGTTTAATTGCCTCCTGGTTTGAAAGAAAATATTTAATTGCACTTGTTTTAAAGTATCTTATGTATTTTTTAAATTTATAAATATGGAGATTATTTTTTGAGACGTCAACAGATAACCTACAATATCAATATTTATTTAAGATATGCCTTCTTGGATTGGCATTATGATAGTTTTCCGCCCTAATAGCAGTCTGAGTATATCAAATTGTCGTGGTTTACGACCTCGATCGCTTAAGGGATTCGCTGTCAATTCGCATGGGCAAAATTGTTTTGATGGCCAGTAGGGGGCGCTTTCAGAGCCATATAAGATGATTGGTGGCCTCCGCAGAGGTCGCTAGTTTCGGTAACTCTTTAATCCGTGGCCGCGTTAGCTAGTGTTCGTATTGTATGTGGTAGCTTGCGTATTGCGAATTTATTTCACGTTTACGGCTTGACGTGTTGTGATATTTAAATATATTGTTGTTGGCTTGGATGCTTGTTATTTTTGGGTGTTGGCTAGAGGTTTATAGATAATGTTAAACAGTATTGTGTATTTTTAAGGAAACTTGGGCGCTTTGTTACCATTTTAAATTTACTAATAGACAAAATATACGTTTGAATGCGATTGAACTGTGTCTGAATTTAAAAGATACGGTACTGGATAAAATAATGGCGCCAGTTTGCTCTCTACTGTTACCCGCTTTATAATCTGTAGTAATTAATGATTACGTCGTCTTCATTTAAAAGAATTATCATCACACCTCATTCAATTATTATTTTAATTATAGCATTGCAAAGCTGGGCATATAATCGTTAATTACTGAAGTTAACATTTCTAGTAACGGATTACTTTTCAATTAACTTTAAAAAGGTTAACGGACTCGTTAACTCCCTTTAACTTTCATCTTCATAAATATAACGAAATTCTTTAATAGTTAATTAGATACATACTACTTGCTAAAAGGACACCGCAGGAACTGAAATGCGTCGCGAAAAAATGTCTAAAAAAGAACTTTCTATCGTTGCACGCAGGCCCGAACTAGGCATGTGACATAAAAATAAAATTTTTACATTAAAATGTACTGACGCTGTATAAAAAATCTGCAAAAAATTTGTTTCACATAGTTAATTTATTTTAATTTCTCAAATATTTTGGGTGCTTACCCTTTTTAAATTGTTTCATATGATGCCTAAACAATCATAATCCATAACAATATTTTTAATAATTTCTATCGCAAGTAAATTCCCCCCAAAATGTAACGCTTTAACGTTTAACGAAGAAATACTTTGGTAACGGATTTGCGGATAACGAATTTAATTATTTCATTAACGGAGCATTATGTTGCATAGTAACCAAAGTCAAAGAATTATAATAATACTTGCATAAGGTGTATTAGTATTGGTCCTAGGCCTTAGAAGCGATTGGTTGAGATACGCCGATTAGGAATCGGCAGAGTTAAATTAATATCATTTTACTGTCATCTCAGAACCACGTCAAAGTTTGCGTATCAATACACTATACTGTATGTCCGAATGGGGGTCATTGAATGTCTTGCAACTATATAGTTTGAAAAGAGTTGAAATCTATTATATATTTCAAATAAAGGACTTCCTATAAAAAAATTTGAAACATATAAAATTGTTTAATGCGTATGTAATGAAATTACATTTTATTTTTACTGGGTGGTAGAGGTTTTGGGAGAGTTCTGCATAGTCTCGCCCGGGTATTTGGCACCACCGCTTTATCTATTCCTGCCGCAATAGCGTCAGTGCTTGTCACTGTCGTGTTTCGGTTTGGGAGGGTAAGGAAGCCGGTAAACTTATGCAGGTGACATATCTCCGGCAACACACTATTACTATTATTTAAACGTGCTAATCTCGGTATTTACTAGGCATGGATCATTTAACAATTAACATGTTAAATTTCGTACTAAAGTCTTCTTAACAGTTAACAATCGCTATTTATATTATCAAATACTGTTAAAAGTTATTTTTATTATCACTAAAAAGTATCACTAAAACTACTGAATAATATTAAAGAAAATAATAAATGTTCTAAATAATATTGTTAAAAAAATAATACTTTACTGCTAATACTGCGAGCTAAAAAATAGTAGATAGTTCGTAATTCGTATCATACTTCTAGCGTTGGACCGTTTTTTTTTTCGGTTTCCCCCTCAACGCTGACTTCTGAATCTTTACTGTTATAATTAGCGTATAAAATAACTGTTAAAGCCAAGCTGAGTTTTTAACAATAATTTCCATGCCTAGTATTTACCAGTCCGATTTAGAAAATTCTTTTCGCTTTTAATAGTCTATGATTGGGGAAGGTCATAGGCTACATATTAACATGATGCGGACATTAAGGGTGGAGAAAACGCATGTAAATCCGCCAGGGATATCTAGTATTTAATTTTTTTTAGCTACAGAAGCTTTTTCGTTTACCTAAGTAAAGTGTGAAAGAAGTTTTGATTATATTATAAGGTAAGTAGTATCCAGTTGGTATACATTCAATGGACCCCTCGCTACATTGAAAGAGCCGTTATCTGAACTGAGACTCATGTACACTAAATGTATACGTAGTACATAAAATTTGAAATCAGACCATCAGTTTACAAAGGGCCGATCGACCAGGAAACAAAGAAGTATTATCGTCTGATATTGCATAGAATAAATATTTCAATGTTTCAGTGTTTTAAAGTACTATTACCTGCTATCACTTAACAAGTTTCATGTTTTTAAACAAAGAAAAATTTCGTCTGGATTGGTTTTAGCAAGCCACCTCTGACTTTGCCGCAGACGACGCTCTTAGCTCCGAACCCACAGTATCACTGATTCAACTTCTTGAAAATTTCCTTTGGTACCAAAGCGATTGTTAGCCTTCAAGTTTATTTTGTATAATCTAGTTAAATGAGTTCACCGTTGTATTGATGATTGTAAAAAGTGCTCAGCGGGACATCCTCCGACTTCTCATAAACTCGTTCAGTCTCAGTTTAGGTCACGGCGCTGTCTGCTCAGTTCGATGGACCAGCGACTTATTCGCGTAGCGTAAATAAAATAACTTTTTGACTCCAATTTCTTAGATCGTAAGTACTTAATATAAGCGATTCAATAATTGATATTATAAAGATCTCTCTAGGCTTTCTTTACTTATTTATTTCTGGTATCGAGGGACATTTCTTAGGTTATTTAAGAGTTTTATTAAGATTATTGAAATGGTCATGAATGCAGTGTTTTTTTTTCTATTAGTAGGTATACTATTAATTCAATTTTAAGTTACTGCTGTCTTTGTCCTAGAGAAATAAAAAGAAAGAGACATGGTGATTCTTTCAGATTAGGAAACAGTTGAGTCTTACGTGGATTTATTTACATACATTCTGACCTATAAAATATGTGTTCAATTTCTTTATTTTAGTTTCCTTATGAAAAAGCAAGGATGGGCCATTAATGAATATTGGTTTATATTGTAACAGAATCGGGCGTTATGTACAATAAATAATTTGGTAGTTGCTAGTCTACTGACTTGTATAGGTATAATGTTCTTCTCCGAAACATTAGAAAACCTTCAATATCTGTGTGGTAAATTTTTTTCCTCATGCACGTTGTCAGTTTTGACTGTTGAAAGTGATTTCCTAATACTTGTTTAATAAAGTGTTTTAAGATTGACTGTATTTTTGCTCATTGTTTTTAAGTTACTATTTAGAAAATTGTTAAAAAATGTATGTTGCATTTATATATATGTACCTGAGCAATGTCCCAAATACCAAATTTGTAACTTTTATTTTTGTATTTTTCTTTACCTATTGTAAGCAGTATCAATAGACTAAATATATTTAATGGAAGAAAACGTATATTTTTTTTATTAAAGACATACAGTGTGTCCATTTTGTGTGAAACTGCCAATAAATAATAGTGATAAATATGTATTTTATTTCTTCACCTGTGATTAGATTTTATGTGGTTTTGTAGAAATTCCAATACATTATATAATACATAATATTTTTTGTACAGGACAAATTATTTTGTTAATCAACAGATTTAGGCTGTACATTTACGCCGCGGTGTAATTTTTTTGTACAGGACAAATTATTTTATTAATCAACAGGTTTAGGCTGTTTACTGTAGGTACTCTACTACACTTAGTAGAAATCGATAACTCAAAGAAATATTGAGGTGTAACTTTTTTTTGTTTTTTTATGTGTGATTGCTGTAGCAACACTGAAACGATGACGCAACAAACGGAAAAAGCTCAATGAAGGTCTGGGAAATGAAGAACCCAGAGGCACAAATACACTTTTAGTATGATATATTTTCATCTCGACCCAGGACGACTTGTCTTGCTCCCTCCACATCCATAACTTTTCATAAAAACGGAGAATTTTGGCCATCGCCGATAATCACTGATCAATTTGATCGTGATCTTTTTAGTTCAGAAGAAACTATATAAATTCCTGCCGGGCAATTCGTAAAAGTTGAATGAGTGGTCAAACTACCATAACTGCCATCATGTCTGCTAAGAGTAACGACCAGCATTGCTTGCTGATGAAGTCAGTGTTTGCCGTTGTCATATTCCGTTTTGGGAGATAAGGTAGCCAGTTAACTTATGCATATCGATAAAAAAAACCTTGTTAGTGTAATGAAGTAATTTTTCAAACGATACGTTGGTTGCAAGGTATTTACGCCAAAAAAACAGATGCGAGTGTTTACGAGGTTCTCATTTACTGTCATAGATGGCGCTACGAGTGTCAAATGAACAGATTAGCAAGATGCGTTACGAGATTTTCTTCTTGGAAACCCAATTAAATATTTTTGAGCAAAAATGCATTCCCGAGGTTGTCACTCTAAGGCGACGATATGTATTACATCCCGCCACAGGGATAGCAACATACCATTAACATCGTTAATGTCATTATGGTTGTCTTTTTTCAGCAGGAGAGCCGTCTGCTGGATTGCCATCCCCTATCTTACTATATAAAAAAATGTTTCGTTAGCCATTCTATCTACACGTCCGAACAACATTACTACATGAAAAAACAATAAAAAACAAAAATAGCAAAACCAGACCTTTATTTTAAATGCATGAGCAAAAAGTGCATGAAATTATAAGAGATAAAGTCTATATTATGTAGTTGCCAGTGCCATTTAGCCTCTCGTAAAATTGTGATGTTTTGTCACTAGATAAAGTCTATATTATGTAGTTGCCAGTGCCATTTAGCCTCTCGTAAAATTGTGATGTTTTGTCACTTACAGCATAGTTAGGTATACTAGATATACAGAATTACTAAGCAATGACTCGGCTTCATAGTCATACGTCATATTGCACTCACACAAGCGTACCTAAGGAATAGGTACAATCCTGAATGCATACAAATATAAATGCGAAAGTCTGTCTGTTAAGAAGAAAAATAATAGGGCGCGTGCAGCTCCTCGCGTCACTGGCAGCGCAACTCGACGTCTCCAATGTCTAAGCATGTTAGTGTTCCCGTCACCAAGCGGACGATAGAGTTGTACATGTCGCAGGCAAATTCTATAATTCGTCTGTTTACAAACGGTGTCGTCAGATTACAAATTAAATACGTTTTAAAAAATCCCTCACGCCGAATGTAAAATGTCGTCATTATATAATATGTCTGACATTTACCGCCGCCGTTAACAAATTGCCGCGGCATATTGTTTAAATTACTTGTGTCAAATTATTTAGAACTAGAACTCTATCCCGGTATTTTACATAAAAATGAAGTAGGTTTGTTAGGTTGCCTTTAAGACCCACACCTGGAAAAAGGCTCCGTCGACCGCCGGCGACCTCGGAGCTGATAGCTGACATTGACGCAGCTTATGTCATCACCAATTTGCCTTCGGCAATTTGTATTGTACTTTAACGTTTATAAAATAACGACGCCGTTTGTATACGGACGAATTATAGAATTTGCCTGCGACATATATCGATGGTCCCTATTAACAATGTCGGATATACATTTTTACCAATATTCACTTTATTACGTAAAATATTATTTAAACTATCAATTAATTATACATTTTGGCTATGACAGTACTTAGTAAAGAATACATTGAATGATCAATCGTAACTTGAACTTTCAGTCTTATTACATTTTTATAATCGTCAAAACAAATTTTAATACTGCTCTACTGAACAATAGTATTTTTGCAGAACCGACATTGTTAATAGGGACCATCGATATATTACGTTGGTAGCGCGTTTACTTGCCCCGCCAATCCACTGGTTTTAGGTCTAGACATACGACGAATACTTGTCACCCACTCTGAACTTTTTATATGAAGTCGAGTTTTTGCTTTAGAATAATATAACAATACAATACAAAGTATTTTGTGAATACAACATAATATAGGTGAACAAATAAAATCATATTATTTCCTGTCCCAATAAATGGTAATCTTAAACTATATACATGTATTTTGTAGTAAAAACTTATAAAAATGGTCGATACACAATTCCTTACGTAGTTGGCAGAATAGACCAAAATGTTTATCATTTCCTATCACCACGAAAAATGATGTATAAATAAGTATAAAAAAGTATATAACGAAAAAAATCCTTCGGGCCTTGCAATTTAATGTACAGTGCTATTATTTACACATAGCTACCAATTTAATAATTGCACATTAGTCTGTGGTTTCACATTTTTTACAGGGACAGTAATAATACTCAGATGGTTCGTTGTCTCCTTTGACTATGTTCAGGCAACAGTCGAGACGTGCATATTGCTTTACGTTTGTTTAATAAACGCTATTTATATATTTACACGATATATTTTATAGTACTCGTTCCATCGTATTCGTACGTACTCGTAATATCTGAAAGATTTATGAACTCTAAGTACCCTAGTAATGAATTTATCTGTTGAAGGTGCTTATACGTATATTTTATGTATTGCAGTGTCATAATTAAAAATGGCATTAAGACAATTTTTATTCTGAAAAAATCGTAATTGAACTAAGTAAATGCGTAATTTAACTAAGTAAAAATGTATTAAAAAATGTTTATAGCTAAATACTTTTTATCATTTCAATATTTAATTCTGTGTAGGTACCTTACATTATTTATGCAGTATGTTACATACGTATGTGCCTAATAACATATTACAACAAAATCATAGTTTTACACATTTATGCACATAAAAACATAAGAGAAAGACTTTCTGCCAAATTCGAATATTGTAAAATATTTTTGACAAACATATGGCGATTGTCTTCGTGGGACGAGAGAGTAGCTATGTGGTGCTCGCGAGTTTAAGCAATGCTACATCATGCGTAAATACGAATGCGCTTTATGTAAGCTTTCAGTACCATCTTACAAAGATTACACCAGAACAGGATGTAATCGTGCAGATGCAGCCTTAGTAACATTAACAGTAGGAAAACGATTTATTTAAATTTAACTCTGGTACTGTTCCAAAATTTAACTAAATTGAATCAGTCGGTACAATGCAGTTTCCCCAAGTATGATAAAATATAAATAATAACAGAAGGAAAAATCTATTTTATTTTTAAATGTGTCTTCCAATCGTTATTCGCAACTTAGTCAATGTTCAAGTGCAGACTGCAAAACCACTAGACCGAAGTTCGAAACTTGTTAAACATATTACAATAACAATATTATGTAATGAGACAAACATGTTACTTACTTACAAATAAATTTGAATTGACAGACTAATATACATACGAATACTTTTTAAAGCCCTAAAGAGCTCACAATGTATATAAGTACTAGAAAAATAAGTTGTATCGGCGTTCTTCATCAATACAAAAAGACCCAAACGCTAATAAAAATGGCGGGCGAATATTCCATAACACACAGACATTGTATAATACAAATAATCCTTGAATTAAAAAAATATGTATACATAGCTTTAAATAATTACTTTAGGCAATAAATTTTATTGATGATTAATTTAAATAATATCAAAAACATTTTTATTTTATGATCGTTAAATAATGTAAAAAATACATAATAAAATTAATACTTCGTTTACTAATATCACTAGGTCGGTATTATTGATGATTGATGATTATTGAAGATTGAGAAAGCGGCTTAGTAAAATGAGACTTAGATTTAAAGATATATTTTTTTGTTATTTTGTTATTAAACAAAAAAAACAAGCACCCAGAAGATCGTTTACGCACTACATGCTACATACTTTGATATATATTTTTAAATTATATTTTTTATCTTGTACATAACTCATAAAACTTAAATTACGTATGTCATAAACTTTTTATCAATTTCATAATGTTTCTTACCAAATAAAAAATAAATGCATTACTATTTAATAATGCATTTATTAAATAATATTATATATCATACATATACAGCGAGTAAGGGACGGTCTACCGAAAGTCGAGACCATGGATTTGGACAATGATTTTGAGATGTAAATTTGTGTAAGTTTTTTTTATCTTAATTTTGTATAATTTGATTTATTCTAACATTCTACATTGCTTATTCGAAAAATAATTGTAAAATTTAAGGAAATATACAAAATAAGCAATGTATAATGCGCCATACGCCGCGCAAAATAAACGGCTTGTTCAAAAGTTCTGTGGACGCAATGATCGCTTTAAATTGCGTGATGTGAAAATAAAAAAAAAACATAAAACGGAAATTTTTCATTCCCAACAAAAAGGAATTGCTATCAAGACTAGAACGTAAAAATGGCATGTTTTCTTAATTTTTCTATACACCGTCCCTTACGCGATGTATAATATTATTTAATTATGCATTTGTTTAAAATCAATAAAAATAACATAAACTCTCATAAAAAATATTTAAAAAAAAAGTTTTAGAATAAAGCCATTCGATTAATACCTATCATAATATCTTAAATCACATTAAACCATCACTTGACAAACATAATGAAGCGACATGATTCGGCGAGTCGTTTCATTTATTGGGGTAGCAAAAATAAAACGATTCAACAGGCCACGACTTCCTAATTTTTATGAGAAAATCAGAGATTTTATTATGCCGAAAAAATGGAAAATTTAATGTGCTTATCATGGTCGTGTTCCGGTTTGAAGGGTAGCCGGTAAACTTGTGCATGTGGCAATCTATCCCTGCCACGCGGATACGCACCATTATCATCTTTGGTGTCAACACAAGAAATGTCTTATCATGAGAGAGAAGTCTACTTGATTAACATAAAAAATTAATTTAATAAAAACTTGATGCATGCTTAAGATCACACGATAGAAGTGAAAACTTCATAAGGTAAATAGTCATTATTAATGTAACGATCGCCGAGCGCGTATAGCAATGAGGCGTTGACTTTATCTCTCTCACTTCCTTAGTCGACCCGAACCGAATTTACCCGAACGAACGTTACATAGCCGAGCGTGACGGCTCAGTCTCATTCGATACCCACAAAATAAAGTGGTCAAGCCCAAGGAACTTTTCACTTCAATAATCTGACAATAAGCTTTTCTAGCTATTTCCCTGTATGATAGCAATCAAATATGACGCTGTTAGAGTAAACACAATTTCATATTTTGATGTCGCTAATTGTTATCACAATTACTACTCAGAAAAAAACTGCCAGAAATAATTTAATAGCGCAGCATTGTTCCTAATTAAATCACCTCCCACTCACTATCCAAATTGTCATCAGGTGACAAAATACTATTTGGATCCTTGACACCATTTCTCATATCTAATTTTAATTCTATATTATCTAAATTCCAAGTATTCGGCAGCTTCACCACTTTAGGAACTAAATCTATAGTTTCAGTAATTTTTTGTACCGATTTTTCAGTCTTATTTTTTAGTTTTTCGATTTTAACCGTTTCCTTAGAAAGATTTATCGGTTTTCCGTTATCTGGTTTGTAAATCTCGTTTGCTTCTTCAGTGGTTTCTATTGGCATGGATCCTTTAATACTAAGAGACTCTAAGTTTAACATTTTCGCTAATATCCTTTCCTTTTCTTCTATTTGTTTTTCGAGGTCGTCGTCATTTTGTTGCGGTAAGTTTCTGAAATTCAACAAAAATAAATTACCTACATTTTATGAGTCCATGAAGTTTATGACTATTTCTTTTTAGTTTTAATAACGTTATTTTTACGTCGTGTCCTTGCTTGAAGCTAAGGTAACTAGTAACTTTTTTTTTATATCATTAGATAGCAAACAAGCAGATGGGTCTCCTGATGGTAAAATAAACCATCGCCTATAGACACCAAAGATGTTAATGGTGCGTGGCTATCTGTGTAGCGGGATGGCAATGTCACAAGTATATGTCTACCGGCTACTTTACCCTCCAAACTGGAACACGACATTAACAAGCATTGACGCTATTGAATAGATAAGGCGGTGATACCAAACACCCGAGCGAGTCGTTGCGGAACTCTACCACCTAGTAGTCAAAGGATGGTAGCGACAGGTATATCCAATCAGCCGCCTTTTACGACCTGCCTGGCAGAACGGCAGGTGGTCTATTCTTCAAAGGAGCCTGGACCAACACGGGGATTGTGATGGCGCGTGTGTCGATAAAGCCCTGCCAAGTGCATACCTACTTCATGCAACGTTAACATCATGTGTGTAGGCGTTCTGCCTGCTTGACATCCCGTGTTTATTTTATATTATGGATGGCAACCGGTGAATGGCTTTTCTGATGGAGACAACTATTGCAGATGGACACCTGTTATCCGTTGCGTCGGGATGTTATGTTACATAGAGGATTGCCGGCTACCTAGTGAGGTGTAGTGTACTTCACGTCGGAGCAAGACAGTGACAAGCATACAGGTTATTTAAAAAAATGGGCCAGAAGATGGTACCAAGACCGGGCGAGACTTTGCATAACTCTACCACCAAGTACATTGTTACCGAACCTGGGGATAATTACCCCTGCGGGGATAAAACAACAATTTTATGGGGATAACGAAGTTAGTACCTAGGACGAATTAATAGGCTAGGTTTGGAGAAAAAGGCAGCCGGTAGACTTGTGCATATGGCATTGCCATCCCGCCACACGGATAGCAACGCACCATTAACCTCTTGCGTCGGTTTCTCGTTCCATCACGAGAGCCATCTGCTTGTTTGCTATGTGTTGTATACGCTAATGACGTCGTTGTGCGAGTAACTCACTCATACACGCTAACGTCCACGCGGCAGGCGCTGGCGCGGCTGGCGGCGCCCGGGTGCCGCGCGGGCGTGCGGGCGCGCGGCGTGCTCCCGCCCGAGCCGCCTCCGCGCCGGCTGCGGCGGCTGCTGTGGATCAACTCCGAGTCGTACTTCTTCTCCATAATACTGTTATACACTTTCAGTTTCCTCTGCAGTTCTTCAGACTTCACCCTTCTAATTTCCTCGACGTCGCCGGACACATCTTTGAATTCGTTAATAATAGATTCTAGAATGTTCTCAGAAATGTCGAGCGGCAAGTGCTTGATAGGGGGTAGTTCGAAGCATTCTTCCCCGTTCGCCACGGTACCGGAGTCTATGAATTCATTACGCGTGAAAATCGATATGGGTTGTTCTAGCACGCTGGTTATGTAAGGCACTGTTTGTTCTAGGTGAGTCAGATCCCGCATCGTATTCACTGCTTGTTGCAGCGATGTAGTCAGTGATTTCGTCATTAAATTTGACTCATCTGCAATAAATCGATAAAGAAATCTAAGTTTTACAAACATAAGGCAGAGTTAGTTATTTTTTTATAAACACCGCCAAAATGAAGTTAAGAAAATGGTACATTTACATTTTTTCAGGTTTTAAACCATTTCCTCTTCGACTAAAAAAAATACACGGAAATTAAATACTAAACATCTTTTATATTTTCTATAATATCTTCCTTCTTAATAAAACCCTAATGCTGACAGATAATCCAGAACATAATCCAGTGGACCTAGAAATATGAAACTTGTAGAGGGGTTCTTTATATAGATTATAGAATAAGGGACTAATTAAGCTAAGAAAAGATTTCTAAAAACACATCATCTGAAGTGATTGAATAAAAGGAGAAAATAGTATAAGAAGAAAAATTTTTTTAAACAAAGTAAAAAATGTTTTTTTTCTAACAGAAAGAAAAATATTTTTTTTTATTAAAACTATTTTTTCTAAATATAAAAAAATATTTCACGTAGGCGAAGCCTAGTGCGGCATCAGCAAGTTCATATTGCTTTAAATAATGTTTTCCTAATTTAACGTTTTTTAGAATAGAAAAGAAACCATGAGGTCAGGCAAAAGTGCAATTGAGGTTTTTGTTGTAAATCTAAAATCTCAGTAGGAACTCGGAGTCTGGCGAGCTGCGTGTTACCACCCCCATGCTTCGGAGGAGCACGTTAAACTGTTATCACAAGAAATAGTGGATAAATCATTATCAGGTCGGTAATATATGCGGCAATGAGGATCACCTCATCTCGCCAGCCGACAAAACCAGTGAATCGTGGTGAACTGGAAAGTCTTTAGATGTTTGGTTTACTCTGTCTACCGGCAAGGGAACCGGAGTGATGATATTTTTTTTACTTATTAGGTACATATATGAAATTATTTTTTTCAACCATCCTAATTACAAAAATAAAAACTAGCAATGCTTAAAAAATATAGATAATCCAAAATTATTGAAAAAAAACGAATAGTCACGAGCGACGCTAAATTAATAATTTGAATAACATGCATATCTAGTAGTTTATAATATAAGCAGTGGTCCGCTCTTATAAAGATAGTTTTAAAATAATTCTAAGGTTTTCTTACTAGACTTGTCCGCGTCTTTGTCCAAAAACGTTATTTCCTTTTGTTTAGCCGGGTAAAAAAGTAGCCAATGGTGATCTAAAACTATCTTCGCATTATTGCCTTACAAATAAAACCGGTTTGGGGCACATCGGTTGGAAGGTTTCAGAGTCTATAACGGACATAGGTACACGCCGTTTTATTTTCATGACATAGCAAATAAGCAAACAGTTCTATTTTGTTTTAAGACTCCAATCACATCTAAGGCCATAAGCGCCTTGTTTTTGACCTACACTAAGGGGTAGAGCAACTACTACCGAAAAGCCGCTTCTTTTCAATTGCCATCAATAACTATAAAACATGTTGACGTTGACAATGACGTTGTTCACTTCGCAGCTGACACTGAATCCTCATACGTGTTTAATTACCACCTTACCCTCGAAGCCGGAACAGGGTAGTGGCAAGGCAGGCAGGCAGCAGGAATATTTAAAGCGATAGTTCTTATTCCGGCGAGTTAGAATGTTACACATTTTTAGGTCACGGTTACATTGTAGCGATACGGACAAGATTCGCATTATCGCAATGTATCTGGCTAACCAAATGTGCTTTTATCGGTTTACTACTGTGACTTAAACTTAGTCACTTCGATCTTGCATTAGTTCGCATCGCATGTTACAGTAGTATAGATTACTATAGACCGAGTACAAGTGTTCACGTAGTTCTACAGAGCACGACCACAAAGTTTTGCCAGGATAATGATTAAGGTGACGTCACCACTGCGAAGGTCACACATGGTAGGTCTACTGCCTGAGGACCGAAGTCTATCTGAGACGTCGTGTGGAGTTCTCGCGTCAGGGAACGGGAAATTGGTTTCGGGGTTTGTGCCCTCTAGCCTCGGTGTAATGCGCTAGCCCTAAAAAGGGCTAGGTCGTTGGGGTAGGTGTCGCGAGATGTTTGTGACGCATCTCGCGGCAGTATGACTTACGCCGTAAGCATGACGGTCACGCAAACCCATAAATTATGTGCCTAAAGATGTTTTCACTTCAAAAAGAGTAAAAAAATACATATCTAACTGAATTCTTTCGTAATTATAATGGCGCGCACCATCTAGTGTTTCTCGATATTAACTGCTAACAGTCAGATGCTTCAAACAATTTAACAGTTGGTTAGCTACTTTATTTCTAAAATCGCTATCCAGCTTCAATGGGAGCGAGCCACTGAAGTGTATAATGTGCATTCCAAACCAAGCAAGGAGGCCTGAACTCTGGGTCCACATACATATTATATCTACCTACTTATATTACTTTAACGACAGATTTCTAACAGAGCGAATAAGCACTGCATGCCCATAAAAGGTATCTCATGGTCTAAGTCTTGCCTTTCTTCATCTACATATCGATGGTCTCTATTAACAATGTCGGTTCTGCAAAAATACTACTGTTTAGTAGAGCAATTTTAAAGCAGTTTAAAAAAAACTGTGAAAGTTCAAATTACGATTGATTATTCAATGTATTCTTTACTAAGTACTGACATAGCCAAAATGTATAATTGATTGATAGTTTAGGTAATATTTTACGTAAAAAAGTGAATATTGGTAAAATGTATATCCTACATTGTTAATGGTCCCTATTCTATATACTCATAATTATTTTCGCATAAACACGCAGATTACGGTGATTCTTGACATCAGAATAGTTGATCATGGTATATATCAGCATAAATATCCAGTACCTACACTTCGTTCCATTTTTGCAATGTTTATCTTTGTAAGTTTTTGGTTTTTAACACGTGGTAACAACACAAAGGAGTATGCCGTTTTTATTTTTAACTGTTTTCTGCACAGAGCCTAATAAATTACTATTCATAATTACGAAATTCATATTATCACAGCTATTATTGGCAATATTTAAAAGTTATAGACATACATCTTCACGCCAAATTCACCACGGCATCATGTCAGCAATCCTGGATGAAAACTTCTCTAACGTGTCTATGGTACCTACACATTTCATAGGTTTATTGCTAATCTTGGCCTATCCGCGTACCAACAACTCTCCAATACAAACTATATTAAATTTTCGTTCATCCATATATCTCAGGAATCAACTAATAGGGCATGCCCTTTTTATACAATTATTATAAAGCTATAACAGAGCCATTGCTCATAAAAATATATAGTGTAAGGAAATAAAAAATAAAAATGCAAAATAATAATAAAAAATAACATATATTCTTATAAGTACAATGGCCATGTTAACATCGATGTAAAATATAACGTTACAATATAAGCACGAATAATAGCAGTGATGAAACTCAACATGAAATAACACTACAAATCACCATCTATAGGCCAATTCCTTTTTAGTGTAAATTATGCTACCGTATGAAAACTGGTCGCTAGTTTTTTTCGTAATTATAATTAAATTTGGTCAGTATTTTTAAAAAATTATAGCAATATTTTATTAGAGCGTACGTTAAAATTTAGAAAAATATTTCCAATTTCGTAAATAAATCCTTAGCAAACATAATCTAGTTTTCTATATCAAGAATAGCTTTTAAATATTTAGGATAACGGGCTCACAGAAGTCTAAAAGTTTCAAAGACGCATTTGTGCAGTAACAATTTTAAGTACGTTTGAAATCATTAATTAAACTAATGAAAGGGAAGTGTGTTTGCGGTATTTAAATCTTCATTACTCATTGATAGAACGTGAGCGAGTCATTGGCGCATTCTCCATTTATGTATTCAATTGGTAATCACAATCAGTCTTAATTTACCTTAGTTGGAACACATCTGCGCCAAAAAATCCTTAATAATTTATAAGGGTAAAGTAACCAATTAATTTAAACGACATTATCACTTAATATCCTTATGCCCGCTCTAACCAAACAAAGTAGAACGCTAACTCATATTATATAGTACATAATTACTCGTAGACGTACGCATTAAGCCTACAATCATAAGTAATAAATAAATATGGCGAGATAAAGTAACAAACAGGTTGAGAGATAATTGTCCGTAACGACAACTGAATTACATCAATGATATTTTATATCAATACTAGCTATTCCCTATATTAGGGTCGTAACACCTTTTCAAAATATAAAATTGAATCACAATTTTTCATATTAGATTTTATGCATAAAGACAGACTTCTCAGTTTTATTATATTATTAACCGCCCCGTCGGTTGAGTGGTAAGCGAACCTAACTACGAATTGATGTGGCCCGAGTTCGATTCCCGGCAGGGACAGACATTTGTGCGATTGGCTTAGATTTTTGTATTTCTGGGTTTAGGTATTTATTAAATATATAAAAGTATTTATATATGTAATTCTATTTATTAGTATCATTGACTAACAACCATATCACAAGCAAATAATTTGCTTTGGGATAAGATCGATTCGTGTAATTTGTCCAGTGCTATTATTATTTTTAATATAACAGCGAAGCAAATCGAAACTGCTAGGTCTAGATAAGAAGTCGTTTACATATTCATTTCGACAAATTAAGGTTCATATAATTTATGTAACGAAATCATGAGCTTTACTAAAAAAAGCTAGCGTGTTGTATATTAATAAGAACGACCTAAGTTCGCATCTTCATAAGATTATTAACTAAAAAGAAATCGGACCATAGTTATATATAAATAATATTATTTGGAATATTTTATTAGAATTGCAGGTTTTAATACATATGGATGACTGTTTTGACGTTTCTTATTTAACATGACTATTTAATTAACAGATGTGAAATAATAAATTGTACAGATGGACGCTTTCACACAAGTAAATATTCTGTTGTTTGAGATTGACATTGAACTATAAGTTATATTTTATTTTTTCAATGTACCTAAATGTTTCATGGTTTCTACCGTGATTAGCAGAATAGTTCGCCACTTACGTTTTTCAAGACATATTTCAAAACAGCATTTAATTGGCATGTTTCAAAAAAGTTATTGTGTAATCTTATATATAAAATTCTCGTGTCACAATGTTAGTCTCTATACTCCTCCGAAACGGCTGGACCGATTCTCATGAAA
>DWBA01000069.1:0-18132 GCA_018236825.1 Apodemia zela | reverse complement strand
TTAAAAAAACATAAAGCCTGTTACAGGTTTTCACATTTAAAACACTTATGTATTACCTATTTATGAAAAGTCATGCTTTATTGTTTGGACATATAGACATTTTAAAATTAGAATCCTGACTTCAAATTCATATTTGCATTTTTTGAAAATTTAAGAGCTTTTGCTCATATGCCATTGACATATAGGTCATATGCTCATATGCCATTGACATACAGAGATACAGGTGACATTTTTTCTTCCCAATGCCGTGTTTTTTTCTAAATATTTTATTTTATAATGTATTATTTCTGTGATATCTACTTAGCTACATATTAATTACACTTTTTTTGTGAATGGATTAGGGTTATATTACAACTAAATTATTTACAAACATAAATTTATGCACAAACTAAAATTAATAATGTTTTAACTAAAACTAAATGTTATAAATAAGAAATAGTTATAAAGTCAAATAAGGAAATCTATTTATTTCATCTATTTAACAGTCACATAGAATTATTTGTGAAGATTACATTCTTGACAACATTTTACTATTTTTACCTTTTTTAATTCACAATAAAGAAGACATTAGATATTTTCAACTACAGCTTTTAGGTGCATAAAAAATATAACCTTCATGATAAAATTTGTTTTTTGAATAAATTCGCATAAAAATTAGTTACCACAAAAATAAGAGCTGACCTTGATTTGTTCTTAATATAATTGTTAAAAAGTATCTTAAATTAAAACATTAAGTTACAACATAACATTTATATCTCTTGCGCTAATAAGTTTGACAACTTAACTAGAAAAAATATGTATATACAGTCATGATCTTGTTATAAATTATAATTAAAATTCCACTTCTTATAATAACATCGAATACAATCACTAACATTAGCATAAATAGACTCCCTAGGCAAAGCAACTTTGCGGTAACCTATAATTTTATTACAATTTTATTCGATGTCTATAATTACAAATTGTCGCGGAGTATTAGTAAACACTTCACTATTGCGTGTCGATAGCAGCCATTTTGAATTAGTTGTCATATCTATTGACAGTTGACAGTTACAATGGTTGCTACTTGTTGAGCGCGGAAAATGTCAGCATTTTCGAAATAACGAAATTAGGTGTTCTTTTTTTAAATGTTTCTATTGCTTGTAAAGAGTGGTAAATATCTATTAGAATCAATTGTTAGTAATTATTTCTTGGGATATTCACCTATTGGTTATTTATAAGTGCCAGAGGAAAAGTGACTCTGAGTGAAGAACTATCTTACTCGTATTAACCACGTTTAGTGAGTAGCCAATTCGGCTCAGTGAGATACTTACCGGATCAAAAGTCCAGGTCATATTATACTCTAATGGGGGGTCGTTACATTATTGGACAGAAGTTCTGGCTAAGGGGGCTAGGCGAGTATCACGAAAAATGCTCACGACACTTTTGCTATAGTGGGTAGCGCTCGGAGAGGGGGCAGGCCGAGTATAGGATTCGACTTATTCGTTCTCTCTTCGTTCCATCCGGGTGTCCCTTGACACCTCTCAAGTTTTATTGTATTATATTGTAATCAGTATTTTTAAAAATAGACAGTGGCAGCTTGAAGTCTGACGGTGGAGCTTCGAATGAGCACATAAAGCTATCTATCCCGATTATCCCAATAAACAAGCGATAGTTGTTATCAAGTCGAAAGAACTGTCAGCGAAATTAAGCTTTTTTTGAAAATAACTTCAAGATGTGATGACGTTCCGATTGAAAAATCGAATTAGCTTTGTTCCTTAAAAAAATCCGTCCAACGCCGTAAATTGCATCCAAATTGGTTTATCCATTCGGGGGTATCTAATCGTTAACGAAACATTTTGAAAACGTGTTTTTTTTTTTTCGAAATAACTTCGAGATTTTTCAACTTATCGATTTTGACCTTCTATAATATTTTAGTACCTACTAAAATGCAGTTTAGAAAATCAAAATCAAATGAAGTATTCAGAAGTGTCAGCTTTTCAATTAATATAAAAATTTTCAAACATTAAAATTATTTTGTTTTTAACAAACTTACTTATTTACAGATATTTATCAGCTTTTCTTCTTAAAAAACTACGTCAAATGCCTAAAATCGGATCAAAATAGGTTGATTCGTTCGAGATTTATCAATGACGAAAAAAGTTTTTTTCGTCAACCCTTGATGAAAAAAAATGAAATCTTATGAAACTCTTGTATGAAATGTATACTTTCCATCACTATTTTTAAGATATTATAAAATACTCCGCCTCTGTGGTCTTGTGGTCCGGTGTCGGAGTTGACCACACGAAGTCCCGAATTCGATTCCCGGGTCGGGAAAATTTAACATCAGTTTTTTCAATTTTCTGATAAAATCAACGTTGCCTGGGATTAGATAAGAGCCCGGTTGGCGATAGGCTAGCCTAGCCACCTATCACACTGTGGGTTATCAATCGTGGATGGTCTAGTTGTGCCTCTACCTACCTCTTCGGGAATATGGGCGTGAAGATACTTTTTTATATAATAGTATAAAATTGGACTTGTAAAATAAAATCTAAATAAAAGCATATTTAGATTTTATTTTACAAGTCCAATTAAACCGATAATAAAAAAAAACGAAAAACCGATAGTAAAATTTACCTGTAACTTCTTAAATAGCTCCATTCCTTAAAGTTTGTTTAAAAATATACACTCCTTTTCCCTATATTTTTTTCAATCGGATAATCTAATGTCTTTTTTGCACGGATAACTCCTAAATAGATTATTATTAATAAAACCTATAAACTTCTAATAGGTATAAAAATTATCATAGCCCTTAAAATCAATTTGACCAGTACGTTCGACGACAATAAAACCGTCAATTTCGATTAAACGGCCGAAACATCCAAAAGCTATGCCAGACGTTGATATCGAAAAATTTTAATAAAACTCGCGTTATAAAAAGCGTGACCATATTTTTTCTGATTCAAAACGGGACACATGTTTTGTTGGTTTGGGCAATATAAGTTTAAATTATATCAAATGGCGGCCTAGTATCCTACTAGTTACATTTTGAGATTGTATATCTCAATTTATTTTACTACTTAATATAATTTTTTTACTGTATAATCCTATTGTAATATTAACAGTAAAACAGCGGCAATTGAAGTGTAAATAACACTTCAATAGCCGCTGTTTTACTGTGTTCTATTTATAAAATACTAGATGATCCGATCACCTTTACTCGTGAGTAGACTAACAGTTATCGATATAATTTTTCATACAAACTTTTATACCCTATTTCCGCTGCTTAGGGGTTGATTTTCTAAACCGTGAAAGCGCAACAGACAGACAGACTTTCGCATTTATTATATTAAGTTTTTTTTTATATCATAAAATAGCAAACTAGCAGATGGAGACCCATGGCGGAAAGAGTCAACCATCGCCTATAGACACCAAAGATGTTAATGGTGCGTTGCTATGTTGTGGCGAGGTCTTAATGCCATATGCGTAAGTTAAGTATAATATATATAAGTATACGTAAATATTTATAAAAAGCTTTTCACGAAAATCTTAAATGTAGTGTATAGACATACATTACATTTAAAATTTCTTCTTACTTTACTCTTACTTATCTTTTTAATACTTTGAACATATAATTCTAGCGAAATTACGTGTGTGAAATTAATAGTGAAAATTTTATGATCTCTAAGATCCAAAATCACCTACCCAATACCCATAGTTTTCAAATACCCACAATATTTTGGACTGACCTACCCAAAAGACGCCACTCATCATAGGATAGACTACAAAAAATAATTCCAATTTAGGTTTAGGAATACCTGCCTATCGTAATCTCTATTATGAAAATAATTCCAGTATAATAACGTTCATTGTTATTCCACTTTATGCCATATTGATACCTGTCGATTTTGATTGGCAGATGTTAAAGATAAAACTGGATTATTTTTTATTAACTTTTATAAGAATTACGAGTATATAGCTTCTTTACTTTGCTGTAGCATTATATATAGTACTTTTTTGTGTAATAAACTATAACTTGAAACAAATTGTATGTAGCAGTCAAACATCTTATATATATAAAAATCAATGACACTTTTCTTTGTAATTTTATAACTCAAGAACGAGCTCACTTATCCAAACCAAATGTTTAGGCTTCGTTTAGACTATTTAGTAGATGGTTTATGTGAAGTTTGCGCAAAACTAGTAGAGCGGTTCTTCATTTATCACATTTTTTGTAACAAATGAATTCAATAAATGGCGGATCATTTTGTAAATGGGGTTTTTGCTGTCAAATTGAACCTTTTTTCAGATGGGGATTGTGCTGTCAAGTTGAAACTTTTTACAGTGTTTCAAAAATTTCACTTTATACGTAACGAAGCATGTACTGGGCCGCTAGGTCTTTTTATAAGTTACCATACACTATGAAGAAAAGGGTCGTAAGTTTGAAATGGGTTGTCAAAAAATCACCTTGTTTCACTTTTTTTACACATTTTCAGGGCTGGTATTATTGATTAAATAACAACTAATCCACAAGTTATAACTTACAAGACGAACAAGTATATTGATTTACTGAGAGACTGTAATATCCTCTACAGCGCCACACTATGGCTTTATCGCGTACTTGCTGAAAATCAATCCCGACACAAATTATTCGAAGGAAACTTCTTCCATTTTACTAAAGTGAGGTAAACAATTTGGTCCTTATATATTTTTAAATTTTACACTCTCTATCGTCGGGCCTTGTTGAAACGCCATCAAAATGATGATGTACATAGCAGCAGCTGTCTCGCGTGGCGAAGTGATCGCCAACAAACTGTAATACAGTTTGGCGAAACTTTGAAAAATGTAATACAATGTATATGTTTGATAATAATAAATGGAAAAAAAAAATAAAAAAGAACTTGACGTTCGGTCAGAACAATATCCTCAATTTTGTTAACCATACTGTCAGTGGTGACCTCAATCGGCCTTGTCGCGCGTCAACGTCATTAAATCGTTCACAACGAAATTGAATAAACCTAATTACGTACTATTTCAAGAATAGACGCAAAATCTTCATTATATTTGTTTCAATAATATTCTTCGTTCGTTTTAATGATAATTATTTTGTAAATACCAAAAAGTGTTACATTAACACCCTGAATTCCATTTTCTCCATTTAGATGGACACTTAGAATTTGTTTTTTTTTTTAAATAATTAAATAGAAAACAAGCAGATTCCTGTCTTAATGGAAAGAGATACCATCGCCTATAGACGCCAAAGATGTTAATGGTGAGTATTTGTTTCTAAATACATGTAAGTATATTGTTCCTAAAAAGTTTATTTTTCGCGCCCAATTTAAAAAAATAGAACAGTGTTCGCTTCATGAGTTATGAAACATACTTAACATGAAACAAATATATTTTTTCAAAAGTACACACAATTGCACACAATGTCATAGTAGAATATAATGGTAACTTTTAATTAATTTTTAATAACTTACTGGCTGACCCGACAGACGTGGTCCTGTCTCAATTAAGAATATTGAATTCATATTGGTATAACGGCATTGAACTTTATATGGTGGTTAAGTATTCTTAAATTTTCTAATTTTCCGCGCAATTGTCTTAATATTTTCTTTCATAAGAGCCTTCTCCTGACAATTACAAACACAACAAAAAAGAATTAACGAAATCGGTCCAGCCATTCACGCGTGATGTCGTGACCACGGAAAATCGAGATTGATTTTTATATCTACGAGTATAGATGATTAATATCTGAATTTCACTAAGTGCGTAGCTACAAAGCACAAAATATTTAAAACTTATACTACTTTATAGCTATACTTCACAATTCAATAGTAATATAATAGACTTAGTTCGAATAAAACATCAAATCTTTTACAAAAAATCTTTTAAGTGCTACTAAAGATCTGCTAAAGATATCTAAATAGTTCCTTCCTTCTAAACGGTGTTAATTTAGTGTGGCGCTTAGATGCCAATAAAAATGTTTCTGAGGTTACAGCCATAAACTGTCCCATAAAACATTTTATAGTCCATACATACACACATTAAACAGATACGAACAACAATAAATCATTATTATTATTCGTTATAAAGAAATATCGTGGCAAAGGTTGTTTGTTTAAATAATTCGATGGCATTTATTATCGTCCATTGCCGTTTTGTAAAGTTTATTATTGCATCAAATACCAATAAAGTGTAAAAATAATTCTCTGTTGTGAACGTCTAGAAATTGTGTCAGGCATATGAGATTGTTTTACACAATTTCCGATTTGTCAGACATGTTTTTGATCCCAAAACATTTTGAACCTAAAGTCAATTTAAGTTTTCAGGTTATACCGTTGAGGAATTGATGAAACTCCGGATTAGGAAAAACCAAAATCAACGTGCATTCGCTGTTCGGTACGGTACCCGGTACGCTACTAACACTCTTATTCAATACCCCTTAACAGGCCACATAGTATATGTAACGTGAGATATGTCACGCCCAAGAAAACAGAAATTGTATTTCTCGATGTCGATAAATATTTTGTTTATCCTAACATTTAACCACGACGAAGTTTTCTCAATAAATTATTCGATAGATAAACTTATACTGCAATTTGTAAACATCCCACATTATTTAATTTATACTGTTTGTCGTCACCACTTGGTGAAACACCATTTTTAATTTACATTTCGCAATTCAACACACACACAATTCACAAACACTTTTAATTTATATCGCCCACCGCTTTCACTTTTAACCAACAAAGTCCGTGATCAACCAAGACTATAAATAAATAACATTATTGCCGGATTTAGAGGTCTGGGTGCCTCGGGAAAACAAAGGAGTGGTGGCCCCTGGCCTTAAAAAATATCAAAAGAATTGTTTTTTTTTTTTTTTTTATAGAATTTTATAATCGTTTATAATCGTTTTAAGAGGGGACAAACGGACAGGAGGCTCACCTGATGGTAAGTGATTAGTGATAGCCGCCCATGTTGTTCACTAGTGCTTATTAGTCGGAATTGCAAAGATTTTTTGCCGACGTCTCTTTTGTGGAGGGATTCCCCTAAACCTGGCCCTAAACATTATGCTCAAAGAGGAACGCAAAAGTGCATCTAGTGCACGCACGACTAACGGTGTGAAGTTTCATCTGGAGCAAGTTATTTTATAGAAAATTGGAAAGTGTATTTATAACAATTTTTCTGACCCGGTATTCGAACCTAGGACCACATTTTTCTATCTCAAGTACTAGTTATGTTGCAAACACTTCTAACCTACGATAAGGCAATATAACGTGCTATGACCTACGATGTCATAAATAAAAACCAAGAACCAAAAGACAATTTAAATATTCACTAGGAATATAGAAACGTAAATAAAACATAAATTAGAAGGAATAATAAAGATACCATTATTAGTGTCGCTCTCGGCAGTCTAGATAACGGTACAGGCAAATAAATGCACGGGTGTTTTGCAAGCAAGTCGATAGGTGCACGTAGGTAACTATTTACTAAATGCAAACAGCTAAGTCTAGTTCATGTGTAAGTAAGCATAAATTATGTATGTTTTCTTGTAAATATCTCAGAACAAGTCTTGAAGTAGTCTTAGGTATAGGTTAGTCTTAGGTTTTTAAATATATATTCCTGTGTATTAGTGTTATTAACTTATACTCATGCAACGAGTAAATAATAAGCTTCATTTGAGGTAAGATAGATTCGTATAACTTGTTCGGTAATATTAATATTTTTGCAACTAATAAATAAATAAATAGAGTTCAGCATTGTCTTGCCCGGGTCTGGTACCACTGCCTTACCTATTCCTGTAAATACCTACTATAGATATTATATTCACTAGATATTATATCATATATCCACATGATTTCAAAGGTTACTACTGTTATAAGCATAATCTATCATCATCTTACTGCATGCAATTTTTTTTATGTATTAAATATATATAATTATTTAGTCTTTTTTGAGCTAAATTTGACATTTTATGTTTTTAAATCCTTTTTATAATTCTAATTTTAAACTCTGTATAAAAAATTAGGCGTAAAATAGAATTCTGTGTCTATATATATTTAACCAGAACACTACATCTGTAGATCACATTCAATTCGCTGTTCTGATATACATACGCTTAAATTTAATATCTTTTCATTAAATTCTGATCCTGACTGTGCTATGAACCTATAGGTACGCTAAATTAAACATTTAGACAAACATGTTACATGCTAAAAAGATTCACCCCTGTAAGTCGTAGAACTTAAACACCGTTTTAAATTTTGCTACCATTTCTCAGACAAAAGTTTCCAAATATTATTTAATTCAGCAATTTTTGCGTAATGACAAATAAAACAAAAATCCAAAAACATAAACATTCACATTTACACTATTAGTAGGATTAACAGTCAACACGCACTAAGCACACTAAAATCGCAAGCAGATAAGGGAAATGGAGGCTGCGAAAGATTTTCCTCGACTATCGTAGACTCTCATGACATGAATGTATCTAATCGAGTACACCTCATTAAATATTACGCCTTGTTTGCCCTATTTAATGCTAAAACTATTCTACGGTTTTGTCATCCTACATTGGATTAAACTAGACATAGAATTTTGTTGTTATTCCTTGAATGTTTATTTCAATAAAATTTGCTACATAAGTAGTTAAACATAAAAACAGATATCTTCACGCCAAATTTCTAATGTAGGCCTCGTGTAGGTGAATTGATAAGTATTGCGTTACACCCAGGTATTTTTTTATATCATAAAATAGCAAACAAGCAGATGGCCCTCCTGATGGAAAGATACAACCATCGCCTATAGACACCAAATATGTTAATGGTGAATTGATATCCTTGCGGCTAGGTCTTAATGCCACATGCATAAGTATACCGGCTTCCTTACCCTCCAAACCGGAACACGACAATTACCAGCATTGACGCTGTCGCTGTTGCGACAGCGTGGCGTGTCAAGTCGGTGGTACCAAATACCCGGGCGAGTCGTCGCGGATCTCTACCACCTACTAATCACGATGGTAGTGACAAGTATAGCCAATCGGTCGCCTTTTACGACTTGCCAGGCAGAACGGAAGTTCGTTTATTCTTCAAAGGAGCCCGAACTAACCATTACCGCTATATGAATAACAACCCATATTGGGTGTCTATAGCTGATAGTTAACTATTTTCATCAGAATATGAGCTATTTGCTTGTTTGCTATCCAATTTATACATACCGGATATTTTGGCAATTAAACTTACATATTTTATCTTCCTTCCTTTTCCTCTATTTCTCTATCTTCATCTGTAACTTCTTACTTTCTTCTTTCAAAATTCTGCAAATCGTCATATCGCTCGTATTGCGTGAACCTTAATTTTAATTTGCTCTTTGTGACAAAATCCATTTATCATTGTTCTGTTAGAAGATAAGATTATTGTGGCAAACTGACTTAATTATTTTTTAGCATTAGAATAGCTTTTCTAACATTCCGATTCTAACATATAGCTAATACAGGGAATGAGATTTCCATTCACTCAGTCTGAAAAGGTAGAAACCAATTTAAAGTTGGCGACTGGCTGGTTCAAAAGCAAAATTTTCTTTGCAGTAAACTTATGCCCCCGTCTTATTTTTAGCTATTGTAGAAGTTTGTTGTCTTACGGTAAGCAGCTTTGATGTTAACTGGAGTGTACTGAACTTTAAATTTTGTATACATTATATATATTGTAACCCATGAAATATATTTGTGTCATCTTACGTAGCAAGCAGAGAGGACAGAGTGCCACACATTATGTATATCAGGTACTCGTTAATAGAGATAACTGGGACCGATAGCTTCAAGTAGGTACTATGGGAAGCATGGAACTACTTATCTAGTTTTATATCATTTTATATCATATAATAGTATAGAGAAAAAGAGGGTGCTATTGAAAAGAATCGATTTTTAAAAAGATTTCCTATAAAATACCAAATAGGTATATTATTTGTGAAATATCTACATACGTCTAGTCTATCAATATTTTAATAAAAAAGTAACATGGATTTCAAACAGAGCCTACACAGATAATAACAGTCATCAGCTAATTTTTATATCATTATTAATGTAAAATTTTGTGTTTGGATATTTGTCACTCAATCATGCCAAATATCAGGAATTTCAACCCAATTAGTTGGATTTTGATGAAATTTCTGTGCATCCTTACTAATGTTATAAATGCGACAGCCTGTCTGTCTGATTTTGATAAAATTTGGCAAGGAAATAGTTGAATACTCATGACCAAACCCCAAAAAATGCATTCCTGTGGGATTCACAAAACTTAATCCTGCGGGGGGCTGCAGGCTGCAGGGTGTGTGTAAGTGTATTTTGCAGTAAGAATATTTTCAAACAGAAAATGTTTTTTGTTGTTTTTTTCTTTATGCGTGAAATTTTAACATTTATATAATAAAACAAGTCGTTTACATCTCGACATTTCTGAAAACGCTATTACGCTTTAAATATTCTGAACGACAAAGCGATCTAAACCCGTGGCGATCATTGTAAATTGGAAAAGTTTTAAGAAGGATAATAGCTAGTACGTGATGGTTGAAAACTGCCTTAATTAAGTACGTTCCTTCGTTAAATCGACTATTTACCAACATTTCCTACTTTAAGTTTTATGGATTGACTTTCATTAATTAACAGTTTTAATTTACATAAATTTAAGATATAAATAATCAATCCACACAATTTGGACACTCTTTATATATCACTATTGGATGTCAGATTATAAAAAAGGTAGGTATATTATGTTTTTTTTTTTGTAATTAAGTGTTTCTTTTACCCTATTAACGGTCTGTCATCATATTTATTGAAGACGGTCTCTCTGGAGAAGAACTCTTATGATGTTCGTCTTATGCCTTCGGAAAAATAGTTTGTAAAAGACGAGTAAAAGCTAAACGTGACACTACTATCGTAAGTAGTTGGTAGAGTTCAACGTCTTGCCTGGGTTGGTGCTAGCTACTACTACTGTCATAGTAATGAAAATCCGAGGTTTTCGCTAAATTTCACTTTGAAAGGTATGGTACGAGCAACACCACCTATTTCTGTGTAGATTTTGTAGAAAGAGATCTTTCAAAGTGCATACCTAACACAGGTTCAAAGTGAAATTCAGCGAAAAGCTCGGATTTTTATTACTAGACAAACTTATATAGTTTGTTTATTTATTGCTTCATTATTATTGTTCTTTTTGTAGATAAACAGTTAGGTAACTAAACTTACGCATGTATCCTTACATCTCTGCCACACGGACAGCAACGAACTATTAACATATTTGGATTTGGTGTTAATAGGCGATGTATATTTTATATCATAAGATAGTAAACAAGCAGATGGGTCTCCTGCTGGAATGAGTCAACCATCGCCTATAGACACCAAAGATGTTAATGGTACGTTGCTATCTTGTGGTGAGGTATTAATGCCACATGCATAACTATATCGGCTACCTTACAATGACAATAATTGACGCTATTGCGACAGGAATAGATAAGGCGGTGGTACCAGACCCGGGCGACACAATGCTGAACTCTACCACCTAGTAGCCACGATGGTAGTGACTCTCATACCCAATTAGTCGCCTATTACGACATGCCTTACAGAACGGCAGTTGGTCTATTTTCTAAGAAGCCCGGACCAACACGGGGTAATCCTATACAATAAAAACACTTATGAACATCTCAAACATCAACACCTAATTATACCTATAACAAAAGCTGTGCTAATCTTTAGAAACACGTAATATATTTTCTGCAAAGTTCTTAATATTATTTGTTCGAATAGCTAAAATAACTAATTTCCTGATAAATCACAGAAAATACGAGGCAAGAGATACCAATAAATCTCTAATAAATATTTTAATGGGCTTGAAAGACATTTAAAAATTGGTAAAACAATATTTTATTCACAAATCAAATTACGCGCATTTGAGTATTGAAAGAAAGGAATAAATACGTCTATCGGGCATGTGGCTTACCTCTAAGTTAATCAGCTGTGCATGTGCACTGAAATTCAATTACCATTTCTGACGTTGCCAGAGCCAGACAAGCCATTACCAAGTTTCAATTTCGCAGTCTAATTAAGTGTCAGCAATAGACGTCGGCAAGTTCGCTTCTATAAAATTGTTTTACTTTTATTGTTATAGAAATAATTTTGAAATAAGATTTTAAGCTATTTTTATATACCTACAGTCACATCTAGTGTTTCTTAAGATGTAGGCTACGTGCAATTAATCCTGGTTTTAGTCCAAACAGGGATCATCAATAAGGGTAGGGGATCGATTATAAGAACTAAAATGGACTTTATTGTTTTTTGGACATCTGACAAACAATCCATCCAATCCATCGGTCGGGCAACCTGTAACTTGTCCAATTGTGTTTTTAGAAATTATCTTTTTTTTTAAATTATTTTGTAAATGTTTTTGTAAAATAAGACACAAGTAAAATGTTTTTGACAAAACTGTTACTCGTGAATCCCTACTAAGCCCTACTTCCCTACTAATATTATAAATGCGAAAGTAACTCTGTCTGTCCATCTGTACCGATTTGGATGAAATTTTGTACAAAGATAGTTTGAGACCTGAGAAATGACATAGGATAGTTGTTATCCCGGAAATCCTATGGGAACGGGAACTATGCGGGTAAAACTCCGGGACTATTTATCTTAAATCTAAAATAAAAAACTATTTAAGTTTATATAAAAAAATACTTCTAACATCCGGACTAAGTTACGGGTAAAAGCTAGTTTTCCATATAAGGTGTATGAATAAACTACACGTAATTTTTTTTGTGATATGATTGACCCTGGATTGTGCCGTTCTGGTGGATGTTGTAACTTGTAACACAAAAAGCGTCGACGATTTCTCCGTGTCAGTAACAGCGAATATTTATCTATTTCACTATTAGAATTCATAGGCAGACCAGTCAGTAACCACTTGATACAGATAGAAGTGAAGTTTAGTAATTCGAATCGATATTTTCATTCCTACGTGGATGACGCCTATAACAGTCATCGTAAAACTCGACTATACACCGGTGTGGTAGTCGAGTGCACGATTAGCATATAATGTTTGTTGCAGACGTGGACGACTATTTAATACTATTAAATTGAAAAATTTCTTCGATTTCTATTACAGATTTCAAAAAATGTAATAAAATTTCTGATCTTTTCGAGGCAAAATAAACGGCAAACAATTGTTATTCAAAAACACTTAGGTATGTAGGTAGGTACAAATGTATATAATGTACCGAAAATAAGGGTAGTAGTAGGATTCAAGTATGTATGTTGTTCCTTTATGATGAAAATGGCTTTTATATAACTATCACCACACCAGATACGGACATAAACGAAGGCGATAAGTTTACCAGCTACGATTTTCTCCAAACCAGGGCACGGCAGCGATTATCTCCATGTTTTTGCGACATTAATTTTTTTTATAAAAAAAATACATGAATAGTGTCATCACAGGAGAGACGTTGTGAAACTCCACATAGTTATTACGATGATAGTAATACGTATACCCTTCTCTCGCCTCTAACGAGCTATCTACAAAGATGCTACATCAGTTTATTTGATTCCAGTATTATTTATATATAATATCCAAATTTTATAGCTATCAAATCTGTTAAAGATTAAGATAGCATGATATATTAAATACATTTATAGGCGGGCAATATTTTTTAAACAATATAGCCGACAAACTAGAAATAAACAAGTTTTCTTGGTATTTGAACATTATGTATGCGTTAAGGGACATTTCATATACATAGAAACTAATAAAAATGATTATTGACAGCATGCTGTCAGGCACACCGAGAAATCAGGAGTCAGTAAGCATGTGGTTGCACAATATTTTCCCTCAAAAATATTGCTTAATTACGTGCGTAAAAAACATAAAATACGAAACACGTCTACCTTTTAAGCCCCAAAATATACGTACACATGAAATTTGAAAGAACTTTTAATTAAAATCCGTTTTAACAATGTCTTATAGGTACGTTTAATTATGTTTAATAGTAATGATATTTGTCAGGCGTAATAATAGCATTACTTCACTATGCTAATGGTAATTAATGACTTGTAAGTCGTTAACGAAACTCGGGTAGGGGATTTTGTTTCTTACGAATTGCTTTTATTTTTAGAATGGCCATAATATTCATGTGTTAACACGTTTTTATGTTATAATAAACATTTAAACTGACATTTTGTTATCTCGAATCAATCTTTTACGGCATTAGGGTCTAATACATCTAATCGGTTATTTTAGTTTATAATATTTTCAGAAAGTTTGTTAGAGTTGGTCTTTCGGATACAGGCTCTTGTTATGGAATTTCCCATTTATAAACTTTACCGTATCGAAATGTAATATGAATCTATAAGGTATGAAGGTTAATTTTATTAAATTTTTCACACTTAGAAGATTAAGTTATTATTATACAATACCCATTAAAACTAATTGCCGATTCGATATGCTTAGATCGCATGGTATATGGTCATCAGTTGATTTAAAATAACAGTATAGAAGTGCGTTAGTTTCAAAGTAATATATGGCAGTAAAGGAACTACGGAGGAGTTTCCCCCCTAGTTTATATTCACGGCTAAGTTTGAAACTAAACCGTTGGGATTGAATCGAGTGGCATGTTGTCCTGACAGCCTTTAAAATATTATACTCACAGCATGTTTTAGCAATTGGCATTAATTTGTAAATGGGTACACCCTTTTAAAATATTATTTTAGTTTTATAATGCGTAGATTATTTTTAGAGATCCATGATTCGTTTTTAGCAAGGTTGCATAATAGTTTACGTACACGCATTACGCATTGGTACAAATCTTTATGTCAAACCTTTAGGATTATTTTCTATGAGGCACAAGCAATGAGAAGACATAATTGTTAATGTAAAATTAATGTTATAACTACTTAATCTTAATTTTACATTTATATTATACCTACTAGGTTTTACCCGCGGCTTCGCTCGCGCTAAAATCGGGGTAACACGGTTCCCCTTTCCTGATTTAGAACGCAGAAGTGGGCTGAAAACTGCAAAAACTCCCATATAAAATTTCACCCCCTCTTTTAAGGGGTAGGGGGGAGATTCCCAAAAAAAATATGCACGATTTTTTTGTTATTCACAAATAGTCTGCATACCAATTTTTAGCTAAGGTAGAAACCTTGAAAATTGCAGAATGCACCATACAAACTTCCACCCCACATTTTAGGGAAGTGGGGAGTTAGAAAGAGACAAAACGTAGCCTATGTCACTCTCCATCCCTTCAACTATCTCCACTTAAAAAATCACGTCAATTCGTCGCTCCGTTTTGCCATGAAAGACGAACAAACAAACAAACAGACACACACATACACTTTCCCATTTATAATATTATTAGTACATATTATAATATTAGTATGGTATATAGTACCTATTGACCATAATGGATGATAAAAATGATCTTTGTTACAAAGAGTAATCCATAAATCGTATTGTAAATATATACTAACGGCTAATTCGGCTTACATTCTAGGAGTTCTGAACCCACAATATGGTGACAAACGGAACCCTATTAATATCAGTTATATAATCAGTTTAACGGAAATAGACACCTGTAACTTTCATAAAATGTATGTCACTGTAGCCACTTTCACATTAAATAATAAAAAATTGAAAAAATTAGATTCCAAAGTTTAGATACAAGTAACCTCAGTTAATCTTAATGTCGTTCGGTGCGGCGGTACGGAACCCTACGTGTAGGAGTTGGAGCTGCACTTGACCGGTTTTTACATAATTTATTGTTTTTTATTTATACGCGAACTACATGTTACTTTATCCGATTGTCATAATAATATACTATAGGTATATGACATTACCTACTAACTTACATTACGTTTTAAAAAAAGTAAAACTTATACTTGTGCCTACTGTGTATTATTTATATATTACGGGAACTATTTTGACTCAATACTTAGTTATAATTACCAAAAAGGGTTATTTAAATTCAGTTAAGTACCCACTCTTAAATTATCAAAGCTAGAAAGTTAAAATACCAATAGGGATTGAGCATGTACGTTGGATTTTTCGAAGCCCATTATCGAGATTATACAAAAATTGGCACAAACAAAGCTGCGCGAATTCACTAATGTATTATCTCAGGAAAAATAACGTGTTAGGTGTATACCTACTAGAGAATACGCTATAAATTTAATGCTTTATACAATTTAAAAATTGCAGTCACTGTTCCAGTCTCTTATGTCTTTATATGTATTAAGACAATATATTTAAGTTTATTTATTTTCAGACAGTAGGTGCTATAAATTACCTTGATGATCTCATAGCATTTATAGTTGCATATTTGGCTTATAAAATGGCAAGTAAAATAAATAAAGTTTAAAAATGAAGATTTGTACTTACTGAGCCTTTAACTGAGCGACAATTGCAAAATGTAAATATCTCCACGCCGGGCCTGATGGGATAGGCAGAGAACCAAGTGTCGTAACTATAATATCACAATCCTTTCCTCGCTTTTTCCACATTCGTGACTCTCTTCATACAAACACGCCGGCTGTGATGACATTCTTAACACTGACAAAAAAATAATTATTTACTCTAAAAATAAAACACGAATATATGATACAATTTGAACGTCGTTCTTAACTATTTGCTACGTAACTTTGATTTTTTCTCAACAACTTCACTCCATTTTTTACCCTTACATTTTTTAAACTCAATAAAATAAAAGTTATTGCCTCAAGTGATTTGTGTGATTCTTAGTTAATTTAAAAAGCAACAAGGAAGTGTAAATCCAAGGCATATTTTGACGAAAGGGTTGAATGGCTCATTGTCTAAAGATCTTTGTCACTTTTTTAGAGTTTTTTAATGTCCACTTTTATGTCTAACTGTCATTGTTATTTTCACCTATTGTTTCTGTTCCGGTTTGTATTATCTGTAATATGGTCAAGTGCTTACTTTTTTTCAGTATATGTATCGTTATTTGTTAAGCTGTAGTAGACGTTTAATATTTCTCGGATTTAATTATTTCGTTTTTAATTTTATAGGAATGAATACCAAGTTAATAAATGCTCATAAAAAGCTAAACGTGCAAATTCTATCGTGGCTTGTAGGTGGTGGGGCAAATGCCTTGCTTAAGGTTGGTACGACTGCCTCATATTTTCCTATCACCATAGCATCAGTGCTTCTCATTATCGTGTCCCGATTATTAGGGTAAGATGGCATTCCATTGTGTATTATATTATTTAACTAGCGACCCACCCCGGCTTCGCACGGGTACAATATATACATATAAACCTTTCTCTTGAATTACTCTATCTATTAAAAATACCGCATCAAAATCCGTTGCACAGTTTTAAAGATTTAAGCGTTCAAAGGGAGTTAGGGACAGAAAAAGAGACTTTGTTTTATACTATGTAATGATTGCAATGCACCATTAACTTATTAATACATTATAACGCCTCCAAAAATCGCATTTTTCTTAAAAAGTCTTAAAATGCTATCATGACGCACAATCACACTGTGTCCAAAAGTGATAGGTCGTCCTTATCTTTCGTAAAGATATGAGCTTAGTAGGATTTACTTGGAAACGAAAACAAACTGCACATTCATGTTTGTAAAATTATTTATAATAATTGCCCTCAGTTTTGTCTTGTTATGTGAATACATATACCTATATATCTAACCTCATAAAATAGCACGTATCGTTCCATTGGTCGTGTGTTTAGCGACCCTGACTATCAATCGATAGAGCTTGTGTTCGATTCCTTACAGCGACAAGTATTTTTGTTTTGTATTTTTGGGTTTAGTTGTTTATTAAATATATTTTAGTATCTACTAGCCGCCTCACGCAGCTTTGCACGTGAATAGAATAACATAGATATCGTCCATATAGTTTTTCATACGAACTTCCATTTCCTATTTAAGCCCCTTGGGGTTTGTTTTTTTAAAAAAGGAAGTCTATATTTAACCTCAAATCTTCAATTATCTCCATGCCTCCTCAAATTTCATCGAAACCAGTTCAGCAGTTTAGCCGTGAAAGCGTAACAGACAGACAAACTTCCACATTCAAAATGTTACTAGCTGCAGCGTGCAGCCCGCTGCACTATAAAAAGTTTTTGGTGAATCCCGC
>DWBA01000068.1:0-18133 GCA_018236825.1 Apodemia zela | reverse complement strand
AACCCAGAAATACAAACATCAATGCTCATCACACAAATGCTTGTCCCTGCCGAGACTCGAACCCGGGCCCCATTGATGCGTAGTCAGGTTCGCTAACCACTCGACCAACGGGGCGGTTCGCTATAATATTATAAATGTCAAAGTTTGTGAAGATGGATGGATGGATGTTTGTAACTCATGCAAAAACTATTAAACGGATTTGGATGAAATTTGGAAGACAAGTAGATGATGATCTGGAATGTACATGTACTTTTAACTCGGAAAATTAAGTTGTTCTCGTGGGATTCACCAAAAAGTTTTACAATACAGCAAGCTACAGGGTGCAGCTAGTGTCTAATATTTTGATTCAGGCTTTATCAATAGATGAAAAAATCTAATAAATGTCTGAATTTGTCACTTGTAATAAATACACTTGGAGTATGTCCAGGTACGTAGAGTAACGCAAGCTTAGTTTAATATGCAACGAATTTAATAGTTAATGTTCGCGACGTCGAGTAAGCTCGTGTGTTCGCAAATTACTCCATACTTATACTCCAGAGGATGTGTTGTGGGGATTTATGGGTGTACTTCGACTTGCTAGCTCAGTTCTCGCGCTCCCAATGTGATTTGCAACAACAAATTTACGTTTCCGATGTATAACTTGTGTTTTTGGTAAGATGTCAGTATATATTCGTGATTTATACTCGTAAAATAAATTTTATGATTGGACAAACTCTACGAACCTATCCGTTTTACACGTATTTAGCGCAATTTTGACTGTGATTATTGGGATTTCCTCGTACTGGTGAAACGAAACTTGACATACTGGTCGTACTACCAGTTTGTTAAGTAAATCTGTGCTTGTGTTTGAAAATGTCAGTCTTAAGTCTAGGCTATTCCATCACCAGCTATAGCTTTGGGTAATCTTTCTTTTAAAAGAAGCCATATTACTCGTTATAATTTAAACACATAAATAAAAGTATACACAAGTAGAAGCAGTATTTGACGGACTAGACTCCTAGGAAATACTATCTGAATGACGATTAGATTATTATGTTCAGATGTTAAGAGGTACTACTACATTACTGGTAATACATGTTATCATATTCGGTATTTGCATACAATTGCAAATTTCTGTGCTTTTTGTTATTTTATTCTTTGTTAGGTGGGAGATGTTTGAATTATAGTTTAGCCCTACGACTTTAATTAATCTAGAGATACACCCTCCGTTTTTGCTTGAATTTATTCAATTAAATTAGTCTGAGTTGACAGAAAAAAAAACTGAATTGCTATTACCTAGCAACCTAAAATTTATATGTTAATATTGGAAAAAGTAGGAGTTTATATATGTTTTCTGTTACTGATTAACTTACTTGACTTGAGATTCAATGTGATCAGATTACATAACTATATAATTTATTCTGTATAAGTGTAATACGGTAGAAATGCATGAAATTATAAAACATATTTCAGAGTATTTTATATGAAATAGGTAGGTATAATATTACGCAATTAAAAAGTCATTTTTCATACTGAACAAATAGGTTGTTCTGTTTAAGCTAATATAATGAAGCGCATAATTGAAATTGCTCATTTGCTCTCCGATTCGTAAGCTATATAGATTAAATAACTCTTTAATTAAAATTTGTGTATAATTAAATCCTGTTTCTATAATTAATTTTATGAAATGTTTTTTCCATAATCCTTTGATATTGCAACTAATGTTATATAGATTTATTATGAGGTATGAGGATGTCTACCAACGGTAATAGCCACGGTTACATATTGATCTAAGCTGTGATCTTATGTTATCGTCTTACGAACGCCATCATAAAGATAAAATTGATAGGCGTGCAGGGAGTGGCAATTTAAATAAGGACCTAAAAACTCGGCATATAATTAGTGGAAGTAATGCAAAGTAGTACAAAAATAATGTACTAATTTAGTTAATTAGAGTTTAGCCAAAATACAACGATACAGTAAACGAGATATTGAAGAACCCAACTCATATTCGTTCCAAAAACAGAAAGTTCAACAAATAGAATAATGTATAGTTTGTTTAAAAGGTGTTAAACTTAATTCAATTACGTGTAAAAATTAGAAACAATTTGTTTATTATACATTATTTCTGCTAAAGACACTTTTCACAAATTTATCTTTCTTTCGCATTTGAAACAAATCTAATATACTTATTGAAAATCCAATAAATAAAAAATCCAATATGGTTAGATCTATCATGCCGTTTCCGTACCTTCGTTCTAGCCCAGCTGGTTAAAAATCTTATGCATGTGGCAAAATCTTATTACAGTTAACCCCCATAAGCCTGTGCATTATCCACCAAAAAAACTCTTTTATCAAAACAGCCGTTACACCAAAGGTTTAACAGCTGCGTTGCCGGCCTTTTAAAAATGAGTAAGCTCTTTTCTAGAAGGTCTCGAAGTCGTATGTGTTCGGAAACACCCCCGCCGTTAATTGATTCCACAGAGGAGCAGTGCGAGGTAAAAATGCCTAGAGAACTTAATCGCTGAAGAGATACGTCTAAATGAGGGGTTAAACCCGCACCATCTTGACGATTGGTCATCTACGACTGTTCGATTAACTCCTACCTTCTGTATTTGAACAGCGAAGCTCTGGAGCAACTTACTTAATAAGGTTTTTCCGAGTAGCTTTATTAGTGGGATATTTAAAAATAAGGTCAAGAAAATTCTCAGAAGCCGGCATCGCATTGGCAACTGGCTTTTTGTATTGCAAATGCGCATGGGCAGTGGTGACTGGTTTACGTAAGATGGCCAATGGCCATCTCATTCGTATGCCTGTAGATACAATTAAAAAAACGTTTAAATAAAATCAAATTCAATCCAATCCAATATATTTCAATCTTATTTAATTTAGCTTTCTTTTAGTTTGGGTCCCGAAACTACGTTTGGGCGATGATGTTTAACGAAATCTACGAATAAAGCAACGATAGCGTTTGCGGTGCGGTGTATTTATAAATACAAGTTTTTCATTGTTTCGGAGAAGACTATGTTAAAGTGTTTTGTGCATAACACTTTTTACCGTTGGATATTATACTTACTTAGTAAATTGTACTGCCTTCAATAGGTTCGCTGGATTATTGTTAAAGTTGATTGGCTCAGATTGTAAACTGACAGAAAGATAGATCGTCAGGTCGGGCGAAGTGACATTTTTATAATAAAAAGGCATCTGTAGCAACTTAGTGTCTGGCGATGGTGTGTTAACACCACCATGCCTCACAAACACAAAAGCACACACAAAAATAGCAAATGCAGCACTGGTGATCCTTGCCTGATGTAACGTTTTCGTCTTCCGCCAAACTGGTAAATCGCGATGAATTTAACCGTTCATTGTCGGTGTGATGATATGTATTTCTTTTTTATAGAAAGTTAAGTAAGTAGTTTTTATATGTATGCTGTATTTTAAAAATATTTTGCATGTTCGAATGGGAAATAAGTAAATTGTTACGGAGAGTTGTTATGGAATCGGATTTCGTTTTTCAATATCATCTGAAGTAGGCTTGATGATTTCCACTACACAGCACGCATTTTTATCAATAGCGTAACTGGAAATGAAGCTAAAACCTAAAAAATATATCGAGTTTCATTTGATGTACACGGACGGTAGGCTGAGTAAAACAGACTCGTTTAATATAAATTATATTTTTTGTGACTTTATTTAGATAAATCAAGTTAAAAAATTAATAATAATGTGTTTAACTATTAATAATGGAGCATAAAAAAACAAAAATCAAGAAAATCTCTTTTTTCTAGTACCTAATATGTAATTCTATTATTAATTATCAGTCTTAATATTTACGCATTGTTATTAATTAGCAGTTTTAATGTTTACTCATATTATTGTAGAATACGTTTTATACAAAACTAAAATATAGTTAAAATATAAAAAAATATATAGTTAAAAAAATAACTAATTATTATCGCCCACAGTCAGACTCTACAAGAGTTTTTCTTCATTGCTGTCATTCGGCCTCTTCATAATCCTGTTTTTTTAAACTGTACGACTGAGAAGAAAACTTATTTTGAAGTATTGGAAAAAAATACTTGAACAGCAAGACTTGTGAATTTTACCTCACTTCCAACAAATTCTATAAATGGGAAAGTTTAAATGTTCGCTTGTTTGTTTGTAAGTTTGGAAGTTTGTAACTCATTCACGCGAAAAGTACGGAATCAACACACAAGTAGATTATGACCCGACATGTACATGGTTACTTTTGATCCCAGGAAAAAATTTTGTTTCCGTTAGATTCACTAAAATGTTTCACAATTAAAACCAGTATCTACTATTTCTTAAAATAATTCTATAATTTGTAATACTAATCGAATGATCTGTAAAATCTCATCAAAACAATAAAACACAATTAGCAACAACAAGCAAAAGCTCTTTACAATGATTTACATAATGTATTAGTGATAACTGATAAGGTAACTTGAAAATATTTATCTTTATTTTAAAGTTAGCATTTTTTATAAAATGTGATCTATAGTAGAACATTTTCACAATACTCAACGTAAGGAGCAAATAAAAATGCTTTTTGGTATTTTTCGGCACCGCTCAAGAACCACTCAACCCATTTCTTTTCATATCTATGACAGCTGGCATTGTAGGGAGCTTTTAAAATACCTATTCAGTTTGACCTCAAGACGGCGGGGCTTCATAACTGAGGACGCTGTTCAGCGAATAAGTCGCATCATCATTACGATTTAATTCGTAGGGAAAACGGCTGTGACAAAGTCTCCGACGCCATTATTCTCTTCCACCTCGGAGGGTGTTTATTAATAAACAAATGACGCGCCACGTAATGATGTACTAGCTCTCTTCCTATGCCTTGTGAATCCTATCTTATGTTCTTTCAAAACGCCGTGTAAATTATTCTTTTATGCACATATATTTTTTATTTTTATAAACGCATTTTTATTAAAAATTTGTTACGTAGTATAATCACTAATATTCATTGGATTTCCTTCCAACTGCACGGGAAAATTCGTCGACGGTTGAAAATTTATTATATTTCCGGCTGATTTACTTAACTACCATTTTTAAATTTAGGATAACAGACGATTATTCCTATAACAAAAGTTTTCTCTTCAGCCTATACATTTAAAGTAATATTATAATACACTGCAATAGTTATGTATAGTGTGTTTGTGCCAGTTGTACCCATCATGCCTTATATTAACACGTATAACAAAATATAAAAAAAATTACGAACCCAACACTATCTTAATCACTGAATTAAAATATGTGACACACACAAATTATTGAACAAATATTTAATATCGACGTAACTCATATTGGTTATACATATACTCATGGTATGTAAGTCGTATAGTTATATTTATTTATTTAATACTTTATTGTACACATACAGAATGACACAGAAAAAACTATAATAAAAATTTGCACAAAAGGTGAGCTTATCTCTACTGGCGGAGATCTCTTCCATACTATACTGCTTTACAAGCTAAGGGCATACCTATGCTAGCTTTTGAGTCTTGAAGATTTTAATTTTCCTTTTTTCAAAGGACGTGATTGTGTTTTCATGTAGTATCTTCACGCTCGTATCCCTGAAGAGGTAGGCAGAGGTACAACCAGTGTGGGTACAATTATCCGAAGATGCTCGGTCCCGCAATGTGATGCAAGCCTATCGCCAACCGGGCACTTTATCACTTTACTTTATCTAATCACCGGGCACTTATCAGAAAACTGAAAAAAAACACAATTTTTTAATTGCCCGACCCGGCTATCGAACCCAGGACCTCGTGTGGTCAACTCCTCCACCGGATCACTAAACTACAGGGCGTAGAGGTTTTTATGTACTACTTCTATTAAGTTACTGATTTGCAATATACAATGTCCCTTTCCTGCGTTTAGGTAAATAAGATCATGTCTACCTTCTTATTCTTTGGCATATTATTTGGATAATGTTAAAAAAGTATTATAAGTAATGAGGCGCTGTAGTCACATTATATTGATTTCTATTGGGTATTGGTTTGAGTTAATTTCATTTGTTTATACAGCCGATTCTTCCAACGGCATTAAGCACCTGTCGCACTGCCGCCGTCTTAATGACAGTATTTATAAGGAAAACTCGGCTGAACACGAAAATACAATTTGGTAAAATGTGAATGTTGTCACAGAAACGCGAGTGAAACATTAGGCAGGCGGGGCTGACGGGCAGTCGCGTGTCAACGCGCTTTGCCCATAATACAAATCAAATTACTTGTAAATAAATCCTAACATTGATAACAAGTTTAATGTTTTCCTTGGAACTTTATAAACTTTTCTATTGTCGTGTTATGCTTCCCTATTCGTTCAATAATATTGATAAAAAAAATTGTAAAATTGTAAAAGTTTTGTCTTTTTTACAAAAAGTTTTATCTTCTAGCACCACACTATTCAAATACTTTTTAAATCAATTTAACCATACAAAAAGTCATTTAAAAAGTATTTAAATCGTTTGGTGGAAGCAGGCCTTAATAAATTGTTATTGCAGTAAATTAAAACATATTGTAAATTCGAGCTTAACTTCGAGACAAAAATCAAATACAAAACGTCGCAATAAAAGTAGCTGTTTGGTGCCTCCAGGGGGTGCCTCCGGTATAAAAGCATGTTTAATAAGAAGTTTATCTTATACGATAATTTTTGTTAAATTCAAACCTATTCTATGACTTTAGAAAAATTACTTAAACTCGCAAATCACTATATGCCTACAGTTTTATAAAACTAACATATAATTATACATTATTTTTAAAGATCTGAAGCCCAGAAAAAAGATTTAATCTATAAAAGTTGTATTGAGTATTAAAATTTTGTATAAAGGTTACATTTAATCTCTTGGATTGTACTACGTGTTAATATATAATTGGACTGTTGGTCGCTTTTACTTTAACATACATTTTTCAATTAATTAATTTCCTAATTAAAAAGGGTTCATATATAATGCATTTACATGATTAATTAATCAATACAAATTAAGTACGCGCGCGTATCCGCTCTCAGTTGGTCAGCAAAGGATTATTACCGTATGATGTATAGGTTTCGCAGCACACAGACGTATCACGTTTATTACCATAAATTAACCTCAAGAGCCCTCCGGCATGATGATTAATCGACGGTAAATGGGATAAAGTGGCATTATCAAACAATTTCCAAATCTTTCTTTGGGAAAATTAAAATTAATTATGACGAATATGCATAAAATATTAATTATCTCGACTACCGTGAATATTTTTATCTCGTACTTCAACTACATTTATATAGAAGGGTAGAAAAGAATTATTTTAAAAATTCGTTTTCACAGACTCTCCCGTTTCAGATAACTGTAGAAAAATAAAATTACACTTATAATCTATTTAGCGACGTTTTACCAGCCCTGAGATGTTAAGTTAAGAATCTATCTAGTGACGTTTTACCAGCCTTGAGATGTTAATTCTAATCTGTAACAAATAATACGTAACTGAACATCTTACTCCGTCAACTGAAAATCGAAAGTAATTTCTGGGTAATAGTCTTAGTTTTAGTGTGTTCAAGTGGTTTAAATTCACAATTGAAACTGGTAGGTGGCGGTAATTTGCGGTAGTTTGGGTAGTATCCTATATGACGCTTTTTTGATAAAATTTGACAATGAGATAGTTGAAGACCCAGAGTCAATCATAGTCTAACTTTAAAAAAAAAACAATCTCTAAGGGGCTGAAATAGAGAATGAAAATTTGTATGAAAAACAATATCAACGACATGTTACTCTACCTGCGGGCTAACATAGTAAAAATATGAAAAGAGACATAATTATATTTATAAAGCACACATATCTATAGAAAAATTATAGGATAAACAATCTATGACTCAGTTTGTTCACAGACTAATTAAAATCTATCTTAAAATTGACAACAGATAATCTAATAATTGACCATTAGCAAAATAATGTCAAACGCATGATGAAGTGTGTATTGTTTTTTTAATGAAATTTATTTCTAATGCATGTTATATAAAAAATATATTTTTCCGTACTTCTTCTCCATATAACTTTAAGTATACCAAATTTCATACTCCTCAGTCCGCGCAATTATCGTAAAAAGGATACAAAATTTTCACTGTACGCATTATCATATTAGAAAAGATTGTTTATATGCAAAATATACACCTGAACTTTCTTTAGAACTAACTTGAAAAAACTCTATTATAATTCTCTCGTTATACCCGTAACAGTAGGAGGGTATGATATGAGACAATGATTTTTAAGACTCCTATTAAATCATTTTATACCTAAAGTATAAAAAGAATATTTTCATTAAATCGTTTCGAATATGGGTTATTAGTTGCTTCTTAAAACCAACGAACCCTACATAGACATTGTGATAAAAAAATCGCAGTGAACAGTAATTAAAAAGAAGCGAACTGACTGGGAGCATTATGAAACGCAAGTCGAGGGTATAGAAGGAAAAAATAACAAAGCCGAGGAGGCCCGGATCTCATTTGGACAAATCACTCGTAGCGGTTAGGTCAGATAGATACCAATAACAAGGACCACGTGCTATTGTACTCGTAGCCGTCATTAGGGCGCTTCCGCACAAATCTTTAACGCAGAATAAACAGCCTTATGACTTTGACTCAAAACACTTTTGTGAGAGTTTCACTTTAAGATAGATTTTATTTCAATCTTTCAAAAACTATAAAATTTCAAGATGTTTAAATAAATATTATTTTAGTTTGTTTAAATTATTTTTAAGTAAACAAGTAATGACAGTCTCAGGTAAAAAGGAGAATGAAGACTGATAAGATGTGTGATGTTAAGTGGGGATTTATTCGAGCGTCGTGAACCTATTTAATTTCATAGGTTAGATGCTAAGAAATATAAAAGGTTATGTAATGTTTTTCATTTCAACGGTGGAGAAAGCATCTACAGATATAAAAAAAATTGTAAAAAAGTGTCATTGAAACAATAAAGCATGTCAGATTTAGATACGGTGGGTTAATTGCGAGCAAAAATTTAGAAAATTTGGCGATTTGAATGTAACGTAAAGGAGTGGGCGAGTATTTTACAGAGTTGCAAAGAAAACATTGTCTTAACATTATCCAGGAATTATGTAAAAAAAATAGTCATAAAACGAATATTCATCATGAAATTAGACAGTTTCCTCGTTTTGGTTCGGGGTTCTTTGAAAAACAGACCAACTGCCGTTCTGCCAGGCATGTCAAAAAAGGCAACTAATTGGCTTTGTGAGTCACTACCATCGTGGCTACTAGGTGGTAGAGTTCTGCATTGTACCACCGCCTTACCTATTCCTACCGTAATAGCGTCAGTGCTTGTCACTGTCGTGTTCCGGTTCGGAGGGTGAGGTAGCCAGTAAACTTTTGCATGTGGCATTAATACCTTGCCACAAGATAGCAACGCACCATTAACATCTTTGGTGTCTATAGGCGATGGTTGACTCTTTCCATCAGGAGACCCATCTGATTGTTTGCTATCTTCTGATATAAAAAAGGGCAGGAAAATTGGATCTACAGACGGACGCTATAGATTTATATACCAGTAGATATTATTTACGTTAGAATTATTAATAGAAATATCGACTAGACGTGTCTATTGAATTATTAATATTGATAGAGAAGATGTTTTATAGGAGCTAAAGCCGCCCGCGCCGTAATTATAACACGATAATGATGTTATTATTTACATCGCAGGCTTTGTATTAAATGCGTGTAACAAAGAAAATAGTACTCTACTATCCTAGTAATAAAGTTAACATTAATTTAGCTAGTTGGGAATATATAATACCATCATGAACATTACTGAGATTCTGTTTAATTCTGTAGCTCCTATAATAAAACACGGGACAGTCCTCCTTAAGAGCAACGCAAACTCGGACTTGTTGCATTTAAGTTAATTAATCCGTAGCTACATCAGATAAAGTCTAGGGTTGCCCTAAAAGCCAACCCCTCAGACTATACAATTATTGATAGCGGGAGCTCAACTCTGTGACGGACCCAAAGTAACTTTGAACTACGATTTTGTTATGTAGTTATTTCGTAGGTAAAGATAACATTTGTCATTGCTCTGCATTTTGTTTTCTGTTTCAATAATTTTCAGAATTATGTGAATTTTATATGGCACTTGGCCATTGTATCAAATTATCGCCATAAAAACATTGGCCCGTTGGTCGTATTTTGAGTAGGGGTAAATTAGAGTTCGGGAATATTATAAAGACATCTTAACATATCGTTTTAGTTGTTTCGTTTGAAAGCGGGAGTCGTTTCTGTACAACTGTTTCTGTACAAAAAATGGGTTCTGTTTATGCAAAAACCATTAATGTGAAGCTATAAAAAAAGATCTCAGTTTTTGTATAGATTAGCCTAACTAAAGTTAAGTAGTTGTGTGCACCAACCTTTTAAAATCATCTAGTATATACCTATAATCTTGATTTCAGTAACTTTATTGAATATTAGAAGTGTCAACATTGAAATTAATATCAGTAACATGTAACCTCCTTAAAAGATATAATAATTCATAAAGTCGAGCCACGAACGCCACGAAGAATGAGGGCAAAATCTGAATGCGTGCGACAAGCAGCCTAATCCGGACTTAGCTGAGTCAAGGAAATGAGAGCTCATGCAAACTGCCTCTTGATTCCGTCCCGCTCTGCTTATAATATATGTGATATCGAAATTGTCGACTTCGCTGTTTCTTATGTATTTTAACATAAAAACATAGTCTTCTGCATGGATATGGAATATTTAAAACATTATAACATTTCATTAATAAAATTCTTATTATAACAGAAATAAAATTTCAAAGAGATTTAATTGTTTATTCTATAATCGAATTTCGACCAGAGGGCGATAGCTAGTCTAGACAAATAAACATTTGTTATCAGTTTTCTAACCAGAAACTAAAACATTTCTCGGAAACATTTACATAACCTTATTTTTTTTAATAACGGTAGTTTTTTCATATTACATGTTTTATATTACAAGCTTTAATTAATGTAAGCGTGACCTTATCATAAACAGTGCTATATAGAATTCTATATAAAACAAGGACAGCTAGTACATAACATGATGTTACATCAACAAAATGCATAATTTTGTACATAAACAGCCTGTTTAAATAGCTATTATGATATGAATTTTCATTGAAAGGGGAAATTCATTAAAGTATTAACTGAAAATTGTTTTAGTTAATTAAATGAGAACGATGTTTCAAATTTCCAAATACGGTTTCGGAATTATAATGATCGGATGCAGTTAAACCCTCTAATTAACTGCTTTTATATTGCATTTGAATTTAAGACCAGCTAATTAATATTCGTACATACGTATAATGAAGACTAACAGAATTCATAAGTGAACTACATCTCTTTGTCCTGTTCAAAGTAAAAGCTTTGCTTTGAAAATCCTTGTGTTCTATTTCACGTAGTTGAAAAAAAACGGCTTGAATATTCTCTAGGAGTAGAATTCGAATTTTTAAAATATCGGATTTATTTCAATATTCAATTTTCATATCTGTGCTGTGCGCAAAGAGAATTTATAAAACATAATACCTCCGTTCATATCGTAATTGGCTTCTAAGTTTCTTTTTCCATCTATTTTGCCATGAATCTGAGGAGGTTTTTATATTTTTGATCCAATAAAATCATTACAAATATTGCTGCTGACAGTTTAGTGGCCGTTTATTTTATTTCAGATGTAGTTGACATGTGCTCAATTCGATATGGATGGTTAAACACATTTGGTACACTTGCACTAGAGGGTTTATCCAAAGGTCTCGAAGATAACAGAGCATAGAATTTTAAGACAAGATTATATATTGTATTTTCTTTACAAGATGGCGGCCGCAGGATAAGGCCCATAACACCTTATACATCCACCACACAAATCCAAAATTTAATTTGCAACAAAAATGTTTTTCAAATTTTCTCAATAAATTAAAACGTCTTAGTTTTCAGAGATAGTTAAATTCAAGCAAACAAAACATAAAATTAAAAAAATCAAACAATATTAAAATTATCACATCAGTTTTCTTGCGAGGCAGACAGAATGAAACGAAATTTAACAACAGACGTTCAGGTTCACCACTTTTTGCCAGTTTATTGGTGAAATAAGTAGCAATCCCCATTCCTGCATTTGCCAAATTTTAACGACATACGATTTTTCAAGACTTGTAGAATTCGATGGTGTTTCCATAATAAGATAACGTCACGCAATCCCGGCTAATTACACTACCTATTCAGATTTCTTATCTATTCGGTTCCGGTTTGAAGGGTAAGGTAGCCAGTATTTGGTACAACCGCCTTACCTATTCCTGCCACAATAGCGTCAATGCTTGTTATTGTCGTGTTCCAGTTTGTAGGGTAAGGTAGCCGGTATACTTATGCGTGTGGCAATGCCATCCCGCCACAGAGATAGCAACGCACCTTGAACATCTTTGGTATCTATAGGTGATTGTTTCTTTTTCCATCAGGAGAGCCACCTGCTTGTCTGTTATCTTGTATAAGGTTTTAGAAAAGTGAAAATAACTCAAAATTATTAAAATTATATTTTGAAACAGTACAAAAAATTGTTTTCACTACATTTAGGTACACATTAAATTTACTACATTTCGGAAGGCTGTCAATGTTTATGTAGAATATATAAATTTCATAAGGTACAGTTACAACTCTCCTAATATATGAAGGGTGCATGTGAAAATGAAACTTAGGCAATAGTCCTTACCTGACCTTACTTTATCTTGCCTGAACCCTTTATAAAGTTACAAACTTGGTTCACTTGGCATATCCCGCCCGATTTTCTGACATCTGCGTCGCCCATAAGTAAAGTTCAAATGTTGAAACAACGGAATGAAATTTGAGTTCTAATTTATGCTTACCCACACGAGAATATTAAGGACGCGGTGTAGGTATATATATTATGTACGGTGTAATGCGTAGCGTCAACGCACACGACTCGGCAATTAATACAAATGTCTTACCGTGCCGTATGTATGTTCGTATATACTAATGTACGTGTATTTTATTATACTAGTGCTCACCCAGTGGCCAAAATTTGACCATAGACTAAACAATAAAATCTCTTTTGAGTTTGACAACTGACTAGCCGTAACGAAAATAGTATACATGTGTGTATGTTACATGAATGTAGTGATGGGATACAGATACTAATACATAGAATTACATATATAAATACTTTTAAATATTTAATCAACACCCAAAGCCAGAAATACAAACATCTATGCTCATCACACAAATGTTTGTCCCTGCCGAGAATCGAATGCCGGGCGCCGTCGATTCGTAGTTAGATTCGCTAACCACTCGACCGACGGGGCGGTCACACCTTTATACCCCTTTTTAAAATAATATAAAATTTGGCACAGTTGAAGTTTAGATTGTGGAGGACTGCAGAATATAGAAGAGACTTATATTTTTAAAGAATATGCATAAGAAATACAATAAATTATTAAAAATAAACGTTACACACAATAAATAACACGACCATTCATTTGAGCTATCTAATAATTATCATTGTAATATAGATCATTAAGGTTTGTGTTATATAAGTATATAACATAACTTTTTATTATTATAAAAAAATATACAAAGAATATTTGCTATGATTCAATAAGTTTATTTTCCTGGCATTGTCTATGCTTTTAAATGCCTGAAAAACGCAAAAAATCTACCGTTTTCACTTTTTAAACCATCTTCAGAATAACGTTATAACGTCAAGTATATTAGTAAATATTAAGTTTATTAGTACTTTAAAAAGTGAAAACGGTAGATTAATATACTAAAATATATTGTGTAGTGAAATTAAAGTAAAAGTGTGTATGAAAATAGTGTCTTATAATTAAGTTATTTCAAACATAATATCAATTAATATCAGCTACATATTTGAGGATAAAATATGTTCACTAACATTTGTATGCAGGGGAGTCTCGCGAACGTTAATCGTCGAGTGTGTAACATTGTGCGTGTTAATTGGATATCTTCACAGAATGGCTGATGCGCAGCTGGTGACTGCGGATTGTGATCGTACCTTATATTACGAGATGCCGCTTATTCATATTTTTGAATGGGAAAGTGAGCTAAAAATTTTAATTGAGGGACGTGCTGTCACTATATAAAAAATAAACAGTCAAGTGCGAGTTGGACTCGCATACCGAGGGTTCCGAACAAACTTGTAGGTAACTTTATCTACACATAATTGTAACACACCGTCATATCTTTTGATCGTCTTTTTGCGATGTAACTCAACATTTCCGGTTTTCGGATTTTTCCTTCACATGTGCTGTAAGACATTGGTTCTTGCCAAATTTCATAATTCTAGGTCAACGGGAAGTACTTTATAGGTTTTGATTCCCTTTTGAAATTAAAAAAAAACGCAAAATATTCGACATAAATGGTCATATCGTTTGATCACTTTGACTTACATGTTTTATTTTTTCACAGCTAAGAGAGACCATAGACCCGACTATTTTGTATAAATTTCCACTTGATATCTCTACGCGTTGTGGAGCAAAAGGGTTTTGATAGACGGATAGACGGACAACGAAGCGTTTTTTTATTTCCGTGAAACCCTCAAAAACACTTTTGCCCGGATCTGGGTATCGAATCCTCGGGAGATGAGGGAATGGTAGCCGAGTAATGTGGAAAATTCTATTAATTCAGTATGGATAATCGATTATAAAAACTCCATAATATTGTAAATGCATTATAAATCGATTTGTGCACTATGTCTCACGATATTATTATTGTTAAAAGTCTGTCTGTATTTCTGTCTGTAACGCTTTCGCGGCTAAACCATTAAACTGATTTCAATTAAATTTGGCAGGTAGTTCAAGATCCGGAGTCAAATATTGCATTGTAAAACATTGCATAGATGATATACAAAAATATATCAAAGTGTTATAAAGTTATATTTTCCCATTAAATCCTCAATTTACAAAGGTTCTTCTCTTTTTTAAGCAATGAATTCCGATTTCCTCAACATTTACGTTAAGTATGTATTAAAATGAATGCCTTTACATCTTAACGGCTCAACGCTATCTAGGTTTTACAAGTGGAAAAATTACTATACTTCGCTCAAAGCACCTATAAAAGTGTCCAACTACGCAATTAACACAATTCGCCGCTGTGACAGTCCTGAGATAAAAATGTAAAATGGAATGGATTGATGTCAAACTTGCCGTGAAAAATTTTAGTCAATGGGGGAGATAATTTTCTCGGAGCAACGAGAAGAGTGTTTTATAAAATTTCAATGAAAAATTGTCGTTGCGCTGCGGTCTCGAGGGCTTTCAGTTAGCCAAAGTTAGCGTGGCAATTTTACATCATTTGTTGTCTATGAATATTTATCAGCGAGTTTGAAAACAATGGCGTCGGGGGATACATCCAAAAAAATAAATTGATAAGTTTACTTATCGCGGAGTGGAATTACGATGCTTAAATTTCATAAACAATTTGGTTGGCAATTAGAACAAATCTCGGAAATGATTTAATGAATTTTCACAGATATTTGGTTTGCCGCGCGCTAAGGCGGTAATAAAACCACGTCCAAAAGCCGTGATATTTAAATTTACCGGCGTGCCAACTTCGTCGCCGGCGACAATTCAATTACAACTAATAGCCCCTGATTCATGTTTGTATTGCTAATTAGTAGCCGACTCAAGTTTTGTCACTCCTCACTTACTGCCGCTTCGCAGTCAGTCTGCTTTGTTTAATATATTGTTCTTCGCGAGCGTTGTGCTCGTATATAATTAACAAAAGTACATTTGGACGTATATCATTAATTTTATTTAAGTGAAGCATTAGTTAACCTTTTTTAGATTATTAATTAATTGTTTGTTTATTTTGTTTCAATGGTTAGATTTTTGGTCTATTGGTTAGCCTGGCCCTGTTATAGATTATACTAGCTGCAACGTGCAGCCCCCTGCATTATAAAAGTTTTTGGTGAATTCCGCGGGAACGACTCATTTTTTCGCGATAAAAAGTAGCCTATGTGCTATTCCAGGTCGTCGTCTACCTGTGTGCCAAATTTCATCCAAATCCGTTCCGTGGTTTTGGCGTGATTGAGTAACAAATATCCATCCATACATCCAAACAACCAAACTTTCGCATTTATAATATTAATAATAAATAATATTAATATAGATTCTGGCTAAGTTAGCCTTGCAGCTCTGCGTGAATAAAACTATATTAACGCCTTTTGTGAGTCCTACAGGAACAATGGTAATCGGTACAAATGTCTTCGTAATAAACAGAATCCTATGTGCACATAATTTATATATTTAAGCTTTATACCAAATTTAATGCAGGCCGTCCAGCCGTTAAGACATTATTTAGTAACATACGTCCAAATACTACATCATAAATTATGGTACCCGCCAATATGATTGAAACTGGGTTCTGCTATCTGGGTCGCCTTTTGGTTTCTCGGTAATACTTGATAGAGGGCCGGTAGAGTACCCGAAAACTTGGGCAGTAATGTCATCGTCCCTTTGTACAAAGACAAGGATTCACTTATAGAATGCACTAGCTATAGAGCCATCAGTTTGATCAGCTTAGCATCTAAGATGTTTTTTTATATCATAAGCATAGTCCTTCGGTTCAGACATGTTGGAAATACTCGTATGTCAGATAAAAGATTAAAAAATCAGATATACAATGTGAATGTAGATCGATGCCAGGCGAGACCAAGACTGGTCGGGTGCTATCTGATGGAATGTCAAGAATCTCCGAAAGCTGTATGTTTGTGTTGAGAGAGTTATGAATGTGTAGGATACAAAGCTAGTCGATCTGGATTGTGATGCATGCCACTCAGCTCTCTCTGCATACCGCTGCTCTCTTTCTGTAAGGTATGTGAAGATATTTACATGCGAATTATCACTATATTCTATACTTTCCATCGTCGGCACTTGGTGAAATTCCATTACACTGACACAATTTACAGAGACTTGTACTTTAATTTCACTGCACAATTTGATTATTTTAGTATATTAATCAACCGGTTTCACTTTTTAAAGCATCTTCAGAATTTTATTTTTTATTTTCAGGAGTTAAATAAATAAATAAATAATAAATAAAGTATATCACAACCTAAATATATAACAAAACATACAAATTATGCAGTGACTGTAAATTGTGTCATTCGAATTATTACTACCTAAACTTCTAAAAATATTCATAAACTTCCGCATTATTAATTATTTTTACGTGTTCATCTCTCTTTAACTCTTTAAATCGTATACAACATACTTGCTTCCGCTGTATGTTCGCTTAGATTTTTTTTTTAAAAACAAAGATCAAAGAATTTATAATACATTCAAATAATCGGGGCGGGTCGCTATGAAATTTATAATTTTCAAAACAGAAACAAATTACAACAAAAATATTTTTATAGTCAGAAAATATTAATAAAAAACTTATGTTTCTTCACAACTTCAGTAATCACGGTCAATGCTCGAAGATCAATGGAAAACTGTACAAAATAAAAGTTAGATAATCCGTACCGTCTAAACCGAGGGAAGTATTCGGTCCAACGGAAGAAACTTGTTAATCCCTTTGTAAAACCGCAAGGTAAACGCGATTCAGAAATTAAAAGCTTGTTTGTAACTGTTTGCATAGGACCTAGCTTTCGCCATATTCTTTGTCTGCTTGTTTTATTTCACAATATTTGACCGAGCCTGAGTTATTCAAGAAATATTGCTAAATACAAAGCAACACTTATTACTTCTTCAAGCAGGCTAGTAAAAATCCCTGTAAATGAAAGGTAGGCTTTAAATGTATTGTTTTTAGGGTTCCGTACCTCTAAAGGAAAAAAACGACCCTTATAGGATCACTTCTGTCTGTCTGTCTGTCCGTCTGTCGAAACCCTTTTTCTCAGCAATGCGTAGAGGTATCAAGTTGAAATTTATATCAAACACTCGGGTCTACAGTCCCTCTCAGCTGTGAAAAAATTAAACTTGTAAGTCAACGTTATCAAAAGATATGACCATTTATGCCGAATATAATAATAATAAAATAAAATAAATAAATAAATATGTCTGGACCAATTACACGAACTGATCTAACCCCAAAGTAAGCAAATTATTTGCTTGTGATATGGGTGTTAGTCAACGATACTAATA
>DWBA01000067.1:0-18204 GCA_018236825.1 Apodemia zela | reverse complement strand
TAGGTTGGCCAACTATCGAACCAAACCAATCTTTTTGATATACTAGCCGACCCGTTCCCACTTCGTTGGGCATTGTTCAATCTTAATAAAATATAGCCTATAGCACTCCTGAATAGTGTAGCTTTCTAAAGAAAGAATTTTCATGATCGAGTATTTCCGATGATTAGCCATTACAAACAAACAAAAAAAGTTACAAACTTTACCTCTTTAAAATATTAGTATAGATATGATAGCAAACAAGCAGATAGCAATCCTGATGGAAACAGAAATTAAAATCTCATACAGATGTAGGTTCCCCTGTGTTGTTCCGGGCCCTCTTTAAAGCACACGTACCTAACCATGACTTATAAACACTATACTAACACTTTATAATTTGAAATGTTTCCGAAAAAGCGAGGTTTATGTCGATCACTACTAACGGAAAGGCTGACAAGCGTGTACGTGAATCATCTCGCCTGTCTATCTCGCTCTAACGTGCTCTGACTCTTTCGCATATCTAATCTTAGAGTATACTACTCGTAGATCTACGGGTGTACCTACTTGTAAGTTGCCCTTGCCTGTCGAAACTAAATCAACCTAAGTCTACATCTTTAAGAGGTATAAGTGACCCAACTAAGAAATTCCGAAACTAACCAACCTATGTAAGTAGATTAAGGTCTCCGTCACTCTATGAACAGTCAGCATCAAATCCTAAAGTAGTCAAATTGATCTGAAAAACATAAAAGCAATCTATATAAATATTATAAATGCGAAAGTTTGGATGTATGGATAGATGGATGTTTGTTGCTCAATCACGCAAAAACTACTGAACGGATTTGGATGAAATTTGGGACACAGGTAGATAATGACCTGGAATAGCACATATCCCGGAAAAATGAGTTGTTCCCGCGGGATTCACCAAAAACTGTTATAATGCAGTGGGCTGCACGGTGCAGCTAGTAACAAATAATTCAAAAAAGTTTAATAATCTCAATCTCAGAAAAGGCTTCCAACGATTTTTATGAAATTTACTATGCAGGGTTTCGGGGGCGATACATCGATCTAGCTAGCTAGGTTTTATTTTAAAAAAAATACCAAGAAAAGCTAAGTTTAAATGATTTAATAAATGTACGAAATGTGTGATTTAAAGAGATACAAATTATTTATTTATACGGTATTTAGAATGGTTTCATTTATTAGTTACTAGCTGCAGCGTGCAGCCCGCTGCATTATAAAAGTTTTTGGTGAATCCCGCGGGAACGACTTATTTTTCAGGATAAAAAGTAGCCTATGTGCTGTTCCAGGTCATTATCCTACCTATGTGCCAAATTTCATCTAAATCCATTCAGTGGTTTTGGCGTGATTGAGCAAAAAACATCCATCCGTTCATCCAAACTTTCGCCTTTATAATATTAATAATATAGATCATATTATAATATAGATTACTAACACTAACAACATAACACGTGTAACAAAACTTAATAATAAATAAGATCCGTTAAAGATCCGCCAAAAGTTAGATCAATGCTATACGTATAGAGATATTTTTACAACCACCGATATCAGCAAATACGGATATCCGGCGCATCACTACTATGTATTTTATGTATAAATATTTGTACGACAATAACTCGTTGATCTCGTTCGATCGTTGAAAAATCTTTGATCGGAACGTCGTAAAATTTGGTTGGCAAATTAATAAGTCGAATTGGTCAAGGGGCTGCCGAGATATTAGTTGGGGTCCAAAATTCTAATTTTAAAACTATTCCGTCGTCAGTTCACAGTCTGGGGAAAACCACTAGTTTGAAAAACAATTTTTATAAAAATGGATGCATGAATACTCTTTATTGTGTACAACTTATAAGTAAAATATAATTAGCTTTTAATAAATAAAAGGAGTTATAACACAAAATTTTCAGTTGCACCCACGTAATTTCAGATAAAAACTGATTAAAGTGCATAATTAAGTAATTATATTCAAGGCTACCACAATAAAAGGTTTTACGCAAATGAAAGCAAGCAAATTACATCAATGTGTTTGTTTCTCAGATTGCCGTTGGTAGAAGTACTCGAGATCACACAATTGACGTGGATTTAACTTTAGAAGGCCCTGCAGCTAAGGTATCGCGAAAGCAAGCAACGATTCGGCTGAGAAATAGTGGAGACTTCTTTATGTCATCTGAAGGGAAGCGGCCAATTTTCGTCGACGGTCGGCCAGTGCTCCAAGGCAACAAAATCAAGCTCAATCATAATAGTGTGATAGAGGTAGGATATACTTATTGAGATTTATTTTGTTTAAACGTATGGGACCAAAGTACTACCTATTTAGTACCCTTCGTTTCAAATAATTGTAAAAATAAAAGGATAATATATTCATTTTTAGTTAATGTATCCTTATATGTATGGCACTCGATTCTTTCTGTCTACTCCGTAAGGGATCTGGCGTGAAGATATGATGATTATGATGACGTTGTTTTTACCAGAGAAAAAACACGTTTTGAATCCCGACCCGAGCCCGAGGCCGACCCGAGAATCGACTCCGGGACTTCAGGTGGTTATCATACCGACTCCGGACCCCTTGACCACAGACTTGGTTAACTATATGACTAAATAACTTAGTACCTAAATTAGTAATAATTACAACAGGTAGTTTGTAAAAGGCGAAGGTTTGGCTATCCCAAGCATGACAATCGAGGCTATCCGCTGGTAGAGTTGAGCATCGTCTCTCGCGGGTGAACGTCACAGCCCGCTTAGGATAAGAAGCGTGTGATAATTTCGAGATCGATAAAATAGGTTTGGTTTGAGTATTACCAATAAGAATCGCGCGTCACGTCGATTAAACAACATATTAATTCTTCGTATTAGTCAAACTTATTTTGTCGATCTCGACATTATCACACGCTGCGTATCCTAAGCCGGCAGGTCGACTGTCTTACTTACAGGCATCTCGTACAATATGGCGATAGAAGAATAGTATGTATCACTAACATTGTGACTACTAATTGGGTGGTAGATTTTTGCATCTTCTCGTCCGGGTTTTGGTACCACCGCCTTAGCTATTCCTCCTGCAATTGCGTCAGTGTTTGATACTGACATGTTTCGGTAAGGTAGCCAATACATTTATGCATGTGGCATTAAGATCTCGCCGCATAGATAACCGCGCACCATTAACATCTTTGGGTATATACACAATGGATTTCTCTTTCCATCAGGATAGCCATATGCTTGTTTACTATCTTATTATATAAACAACGTTTTATTTTCAACAAACCCCAAAAAAAGGAGGAGGAGAAAGCGTCAATGCTTGTCATTGCGCGAAAAAATGCAGTATAACATGCATAATAATAACTACCACTCGGCGCCTAGTAGTCGAATCGTTTAACTAATTGTTCACCTATTACGAACTGCCTGAACTGAAGACTGTTAGAAACACAACAGATGTTCTATCAGGCAGTTTGTAAAAGGCGAACGATTGGCCATAACTGTGACTACCCAGGTCTGGTACCACCGCTTTACCTATTCCTGCCTCAATAACGTCAATGCTTATCATTGTCGTGCTCCATTTTGGAGGGTAATATAGCCGTTAGACTTATGCATGTGAGATTTCCATCCGGCCACATGCATCGCACCATTAACATCTTGGGTGTGTATAGGCGATGGCTTCTCTTTCCGCCAGGTGAGCCAGCTTCTTTGCTGTCTGATAATATATCAAAAAAATGCTAGTAACGCTCATGACCATATATCTCGTCCGCCGCAAACCAGTGACAATATAGTTCCACTCTATTAACTCCACGCGGAACCGGCGCGGAGGCGTGATGAATTTTTAAAACATTCGACGGAATAATTGGGTGATATAAGTTTGACCCCTGTATCTATTTTGTTTTGGTTCAATGCAGATTTTTAACTTTCCGCTACGGTAGTGCGTTAGTATGTACGAGTATAAGGAAGTTTCTGATTTGCCCCGATTTTCGAAAATCGAGTTTTCACCAGATAACCACGTTTTGAGGTTCCAGGAACCTCTTCCGACTATTTTCACGATGACGTCACTATGTCTGTATGTATGTAAACATCTCATAACTTTTGAACGGCTTGACCGATCGAAACGGTGTTGATGGCATTCGATTGGGTTCCGCCGAACTTAGACTTCCTGAAAATCGAAACCGATTCGTCACAGATTTTGAGAAATTTTGAAAAAACCTCAATTTTTCAGAAAAACAATATTTTTGAAAAATAACTTCTAGATTAATACACCAATTGAGTAGATATAAAATATAATAAGCTCTATTCTTTAGAAAAAAAAGGCGTCCATTGCTGGAAATTTAATCAAAATTGGTTTATCCGTTCGGAAGATTTTGTTGATAAAAAATATTGAAATGTGTTTTTGACATAGCTTGGAGATTTTTCAACCAATCATTTTTTGACCCTCTACAATATTTTAGTACTTAAAAAGTTGCATTAAATGCCGTCTAAAAATCAAAATCGAAGCAAGTTTTCAAAAGATATACATTTTCAAATTTTAAAATATGTTGTTTACATCAAACTTCATAATTTTAAAATAACTTCGTTCTATTTAAAAAACTGCGTCAAATACTGTAAATTAAATCAAATAGTTTGATTCGTTCGGGATTTATCAATGGCGAAATCTTTTGAAAAAAAGTTTTTTATTTTTTCGACATGAAATATAACCCAAAATGGATGGGTTGAAAATGTCGAAAAAATTAAATTAGCTAATGTAATATTTTTCTTTGAGCTGGAAATATCTCAATTTAGTGGGAAGCTGTAACTTCCCACTAAATTGAGGTATTCCAACCGCCTGGCCCTCAGGGTCAGTCAGGTCAGTTTGCAGATTTTTTATTTAATAATAATAATTTGAAAATGTTTGTTATTTTTTAAAAGTCGCTTTAATTTTTGAAATATATCTCAAAAACTACTAAATCGATTTTGATGAAACTTGGACTTTTCCCTGAGTTGGAATATACCTGATTTACTATCATAGTGGCTACTAGGTGGTAGAGTTTTGAATTGTCTCGCCCGGGTCTGGTACCACCACCTTATCTATTCCTGCCGCAATAGCGTCAGTGCTAGTCAGTGTCGTGTTCCGGTCTGGAGGGTAAGGTAAACTTATGCATGTGGCATTAAGCTCCCGGTACAAGGACAGCAACGCACTATAACATCTTTGTTGTATATAGGCAATATGTCTCTTTTAATCAGGAGAGCCATCTGCTTATTTGCTATCTTATGATATAAAAAAAGCTATTTTATACAAGTAGCTAATCGTCAGTTAGATCTCTGGTTAATTTACGTCGTTAAGCGAAAGAAAAATTTACGAAAAAACAATATCTGTTTACTTACTTCTTTATTCAGATATATTTTAATTGGATGTTATGATATAACGAAAATCCTGGACACTGCAGCACTTATACATAGTCACACAAACACGCCAAAATATAGATAAATATATAAAAATATTTAATATTACTAATTTAGAAATATACAAAATTAAACTCTTCATGAGTTTAGTTATGTATTATGTATATTTAATAAAAATATAAAATTAATGTATTTGTTTCAGATTGCGGGACTTCGTTTTGTGTTCTTAATTAACCAAGAGTTAATCAGTGCCATCCGTCAAGAAGCAGTCAAAGTGAACATACCTGTATAGTTTGAAAAATAAAATGGACGAAATTTATTAAAACGCAGTTTTATTTAGAACACATAATATTATATTTGGTCAATCTTAGAACAATTCTTAAATAAAGTATTTCTAAAAACGTATTCAATAACAATTCCTTGAACACTACACTGTTTTTGACAGTAGATCACACATTTAGAGCGAGTGTTGATATTAATAACGTCTATCACGAAACACTATCACGTGCGTTACTGGCATAAAGATATGCGTTACAAGAAAATGACAAACAAAACAAATTCAAATTAGAACTAATATCCATGACCCTTAATTAAAAAATAGTGCTTTTCAACATCAGTTAAATCTATATTTTTAACAATATCCAACAATGTGCAAGAAAACAACAATCCACTCGTCAGTGCGTAACGAACATACAAGTAAAATAATGAAATATTTTCATTCATTAAACTTTTTATCAGTCATAGACTCATAACTCATACATAACTCATAAACAATTTTTAAATATTTTTTTCATACTCAGCCTTGAAATATACAAGAGAATTGTATGTATGTATGTCGTACGCCGAATATATTTAAACAACTGTTTAATACAGAAATAATTATATATTTTTACTAATTATTGTTTTACATCAAAAACAAATATATTTATATGTCTACTTATAACATAATAACTCAAGACTCTAAAATACCCATCCTTAACAATACCTAACCTTTATTATTTTATGGTATAATCTAACTATGATAAATTAAACAGTCAATAAACTACTAAACATATGAATTAAAAATTACCAAACAGTATATACTCTAATGAATTAATTTATGAAGGCAACACTTGCACATAAAAGCACATTTTTGGTATAATCTTTAACACCCTGTATATAATATAAAAATAGTCTTTCAATAGGTAGTTCAGGCACAAACACACCAACATTTGAAACTGATAATTATTTTGAGATCAGTTGGCGATTTTAGTGTTTTAGGATACACACAATAAATAAAATTTATTTCAGCACAATGGTGTTTATATAGATATATGTAGCCATAGATACATATTATAATTATCATTTCTAATTTAAAGTATAGTGACATGTTAGCATCTAACCTTGCCATTATACATTTTTTTTAATACATACATTAGAAGCAAACACATATTTTAGTGTCATTTTCTAGGATTTTAGACAAGATTTTTTTTTATTTAGAGGAGACTTGTGTATCTATCTTTAGGCACTTGGTGTCGAAACATTAACTGTTTCTTATACTATATATATATATATATATATTTACACTGTTAATTTAAAAAAAAAATTATAAAATTCTGAATGTGCCTGCAATGCACAACTTTGTACTAAATCAATTTATTATACAATTTTGCATTTGCTTATAAATGAAATTGGACATTATTTTTACTGTTATTATTGTATATCACTAAATTTTACAAATTTAATAAAGAAAACCATCAACCGAAAAATACCTCAACTTTTGCACCTAAATAGTTTTAAAAATATTTTTGTTTATAAAATTAAATTACTTTATCTAAAACAGTTTGATTTATTATTTACAAATGTACACTTAAGTATAAGGTATATATATCTTATACAATTCTGGAATATATTTTACTAAAAATAACAATACTTTGTTATGGCGAACACATTAATAAATATGGATATACATATAATAACATTATTTACATAGATTATCTAAGAAATGGAATGATCAAAACAATTATGAAAATTTAAAAAAAAAACAACTAAAGACAGATCAATAAATTGCACTATAAATCAAAATAATCCATGCTACTATGAAATCACAATTTGAGTCTATACATAAACGGGTAACTACATAAATAAAAGTACACTTACAAGTCAAAGCGGAATGTTAATATTTAACATAAACGAGACCATTGTGGGTGGGATAAAAACAAGGAGTATGGTAGGAACCAATTTAATTCTGGCCTTGTACCAATGAAATATTTTAACAAAATATTTATTTTGTTTTTAGTCTTATAGTGTATTTAAGGTTTCCTTTTGTTTTATCATTGGGTTTTGGTTGCGAAATAACAAATTTTGCATTATATACAGATTTGTACTTTCGAAATTTTTCTGTCAGGACAAAAGCTCTTTTGCGGTGACAATAAACAGCGTTTTGTTTATTTCTCATAGCCATTTTATCTATGAAAATATTTTTTTCTAAGAAAACCCATGGTTGCCACTTTCTACCAGTTAAGTCTGGGTTGTATTTATTTTTGTCAGTCATATTACTACAACTAGCATAGTGAGCCCCACTTTCATTTTTTTTTATAACTACTTTTGGTATTTCATCTTTTACCCTTTTTAACTTTTCCTTACATTTTTTTAGTTGAATTTTATCAATGTTCATGAGAACATCTTCAAATTTTGGCTTTTGTTTTTTTACTATATCATGCCTAGTAATTAAATTACTTGGACTTGGTAACTTTGTATTTATCTTTGGTTCTACTTTGGATTTCTTTAATTGTTTAAGTTTGTTAAGACTATGCTGTGGTAAAGGAAGTTTAACCTTTAAGTTAGATATTGTTTCTTTTATTGGTGGAATGTATTTCTGTGCTGCTTTTGTGATTAATACGCCAGCTGAACTGTAGTTAGTATTGAATGTTTTATAATGATCACTTTCTGTCAGTTTATAGCTAATTTTTTTATTATCTATGCCTTCATCGATTCTCGAAAATCGTGAACCGTTAAAATTAGATATCTTTAACAATAAACTTGAATTTCTTTCCTCAGATGTTGTAGATGTAACTTCTGGTGAACTTGACATGCAATGTTTGGGTGAACATTTGTTTTGATCACTAGACTTCAGATTACTGTTCATACATTTTTGGGAATGTACTGAATAATCATCATTTTCATATAGAGTGATATTGCTTTTTGTTTCATCTTTTTGTTCAATAGTATTTTCAATATCAATATCTGAAATACTCTCTGCTTCAAAATATTCTTTACTGTTTACTATTTCACATGTTTTTTTTAATGAAATATCAAGCTTTGCATCCGTTTCTGTGATCGACAATGGAGTATCAAATTCTTCGGAAGAAAGGTTTAAATTTTTACAAGAAAATTCCTCTATACTTGTGGTACAATTTAAATCTTCCAGTGAAATAAGTTCCAAATCTGGAGATTCAATGTTAACAAGTGTTTTATTAACATTCATTTGAGGTGTTTTATATAATGTTTCAACAAGTTGAGCATCATTGTTGCACATATTACCTCCATAAATGTCTTTAACTTTTTCCATATGTTCTATGACATCTTCACAGTGTAATGTATCATCAGTTTCACTATATGAAGTAACAGAATTATCTGGAGATCCGGGTGCGCTTATAATAATGTCTTCTGCGATATCATCATTAAACATTGTTTCCATACAATCACCATCTACCCATGTTTCTTCAAATGTCTTTTCTTCTATATTTTGTACTAAAGGAGGCGAATTACATGACGCATAATTATCATTCAAGCTGTTTTCAGAAAAAGCATTAATAGATTTAATATTGGTTGCTATATTGCTGTCAACTTGCATAACATCTGTTAAGCATACTTTTTCCTGTTCATCTTCTTCTGTTATAACATAATCATTATCTATTAAAATATAAACACTATCTTCATTGCATATATCTGATATCGAATTTCGTCTGTTTGTTTGAAATATGCTGGATAAATCGGCTTGTATTAACTTTGGTCTTTTAGAAAATAATGTTTCGCTATCTTTGTTTTCAGAGTATGCTTCTAAAGCAGATTCTGATAGAGATCTTTTCAAAGTTCTTCGTTTTATTGATAAGGAATTTTCTGAGGATGTCACTTTGTCTTTTGATGTCTTTTTTAAACTATCAGTAACATAATCAGATGTAAGTTCATTTTCTGCTTTTGACACTTCAGCAATATTACAGTCATCTGATGTAGTACTAATACAAAGAAACTCATCAGACTCAATCTCCTGGATGGCCTCCTTTTGACATAATTTTAAATCTGCTGAGTACTGATTAGAATTTTCTTTTAAGTCAATTATTACGCTATTACTTTGATTATCTAGCTTTTTCAAAAAATGGTTTCTAGAATTCAACTCTTTTTCTCTAATAATACTAATATTGTTAGTATTTTTTTCTTCGTAAGTTTTGCAATCAAGTGTAATGTCAGTAACATAGTCAGACATATGTTCATTGTCTGCTTTTGACACCCCAGAAATATTACATTCATCAGATGTATTACTTATACAAAGAATCTTATCAGACGAAATCTCCTGGATGGCCTCCTTATTTACCTTTAAATCTGCTAGGAACTGATTAGTCTTTTCTTTTAAATCAATTATTCTGCTATTATTTTGAAAATCTAACTTTGTCAAAGGATGGTTTTTAGGATTGAACTCTTTTTGACTGATAATTTTAATATTATTAGTGGTTTTTTCTTCATAAGTTTTGCAATGTAATGTAATATCAAATTCTATAGGAATACATGAATTATAATTTTTAGTAGGTTTCTTATCATGTATATTATAAAAACTGGCTATCTGTATTTAAGAGGAGTTTTTGTATCCAAGGAGAATATAATTCTTTACTTTGCTTTAGTTTTATAAATGTATTTGATTTCGGAATTTTATTATCTTTGTGCACTTGAACAACATCGTCAGTTTTGTCCTGATATGTAAAATTGTTTTTCTTTTCATTATAATCAGTAACCCTGTTTGAGTCCTGTTTCATTACACTTAAAACTTCAAAAGCTTGTATCTCCTTTTTAGGTAAAAATATTTCGGATTCCATTCCCACACTTTTTGTATCTTGAACAATGCCAGCAATATTTGATATATTGTTTTCCACAATGCCCAATAATTCGTTTTCGTTTTTTGCTTTATTTATGTCATAGATGTTGGTTTCTTTAAATTTCACATTAAAATAATTATCTTTGCACAAAGGGACTTGCGGCTCTGGACACGTTGATGTGTTGTTAATACTACAGTGACTTTTTGGTATATCTTCACTTGTTTGTAAACTTTCCTGTTGATCTAAAATAGTATTACTATTGTTTTCACCTTCATATATCTGATTTTCCTTTTCACAAAAATCTTGAACTGTTATTTTAACATTAATTAAATTAATTTGGTCTTCTTCCTTTATAACTATATTCTTAAAATTTTTAGTATCCATCGCATTTGTACATTTATTATATTCATTTAGTAGAGCATGGCTAATTTCTGTTGAAACTAGATCTTCATTTTTCTCATCTGACATATTTATACAACTTTTTTCTGACAATTTAGATTCTTCTATTTCTTGTAATTTAAACATTTCATTGTTGGCAGTACTACTAACTTTTATTGTTGGAGTAGTATTTATTTTGTTTATTTCTTTGTTTCCATTAGACGTAATAATGTTATCATCTATCACCACCAAATCATCTCTATTTAGGGTTTCATCATTTCTTTTTGCTGCTTTATATTCATCTTGTAAGTGCTTATTATTTTTAAAATCATAAAATGCTTTACTGTCGCAGTTTTGTGAAGTAACTGCACTTTCTACGAAATTATCATATTTTATTGAAGATATGTTTTTATCCAAACTTTCATTTCCTTCCAAAACTGTCTCTTGTAATTTTTCGCTCTCTAAAAATGTAGGCTCTAAGATAGTATCTTTATATTCTTCACCTACTTTGTTACTTGGCGAATATACACTGTCCACTTCAGTAAATTTCTCTTGCTTAGATGTTTTGTTTCCAGTTGAACTTTCACCTTGATCTTCAAACCACATTTTCAGAGAATGCTTGCTGGCAGATAACATTGGATCTATAATTTTATGGCAAACTTCATTTGTGTTAGTAATATTATTAATCAAAGAATTACTACTAGTAGATACACTATTATTCAGTATGCTAGGTTCACTTGTAGGTTTTTTAAAAGACTCTACCATTCCTGATGTTTCACTTAATAATATACATGATTGTTCCTGACCTCTTGCTTCTTTTTCAATTTCATGTTCTTCTGATGCATTGATAATCTGATGTTTATTTAGCACACCTTTTTTTTCGTCTTTGTCAATAATTATACCTGTGTCTGAGTCAGAATTATTAATATTTGGTTCTTTCATATTTCTTGTATGTGTTTTGTTTGCATCAGTCTCGCAAAGTTCGAATCTGTTATTCATGCTAATATTACTTAATTTAGAAGCCCTGTCCAAGGCTTTATCAGAATCAATAGGAGCAGTTAACGTTTTATTCTTATGATCAACCAGAGAGTCAGGTTGTTTTTGAATATTCAACTCCTCAGCTTTAATTTCATTTTGATCTGTCAATCTATTATTTTTAACAGAATTGTCTGTATCGTCTTCACAAGCATTGGAAAGCTGGGCTATTGTAGTGTTAGTTACATTACCTTCATTTTTATTAGAATTATCAAATGCAGTTTCAGTTTTTTCTTCAGCCCAACCGTTGGAAATTTGATGTTTAAGCAAGTCCACAGACTGTATTTCATTAGTTAACCCATTATTTTCGTCATTACTTATATTATCTTTCTCTGTTTTGCTAAGCTGGTTTATTGTGGTGCTAGTAATACCATTATGATAATTATTAATATCCGTTAATACAGATTCAGTTTTCTGTACAACTACTAAATTAGTTATCAGAGTATTATTCAACTCTAAAGATGTTATTTCATTTTTATCAATTGAACTACTATTTTTGGCAAAATAAGTAATATTTTCTTTTGTTGTTTTGATGAATTCTTGTTGGGTTATAGGTGTCTCAATGCAATCTTCACATTTACTAGAATCGTAAACTGTACTTTCTGTTTTATTACCAGATTCAGGTGTTTGATTTATGACTAACTCTGATGCTCTTGCTTCATTTTTATCAATTAAACTACAATTTAGGACAGACTCATATTTATTTCTTTCTTTTGACTCGGTGAGAAGGTTTTTTGTACCTATACAATCTTCATATTTTTCAGAATCGCAAGTTGCTTCAATTACAGGTCTACTTTCATTTAAATCTACTATAGATGGATTATTATCATGGCTTAGTGAATTTTTTAATGCAAGATATTTTGTCTCATTTTTATTGATGAACTCAACATTTTTAGTATCTTTTTTAGTTTCATCAAGATTGTTTATATATGTATCTGTTATGGAATTATCATATTTATCATTTGAAGTTTTATAATCACTTTCTGTCAAATTATGTTCATTTTTGTTAAGACTAAAATCTATAGCAGTTTCAGAAGGTAAATTGTCATAGAACAATTCTGTACCTTGAGTGTTAACAAGATAATTTGAGTAGCAATTCTTAGGGGATTCCACATTCTCATTAGTATTATTGTATAATTTATTTTTTTGTATTGTGTTGTCATTAACATGGACTTTAATATTATTTTCGGGGTTTTTAATTATAACACTATCTATTCTTTGCTGTATTGCTGATGGGCTATGAACTTCTTTTAAAGTTATTTCAGATTCCTTCATGGGCAATTCGACTTTCTTTGTTTTCCTATATTTACTAAGTTTAGAAGACTCTTTATCACTGCTGGGATTATTTGTTATTTGTGGTAATGAATCAGGAAATGAGTTTAATTCAGCTTTGTTATCTGTGTTGTGTTGTAAAGTTGTAGATTTTGACATGGATAAATCAGTTTTAGTAGAATTAATAAATTGTTGGTTGACTTCAGGAAAATTAAGCTCAATGTCATTATCAAGTTGTGGCAGGGATGCAAGACATATGCTAGTATTCGTCTCTAAATCTTGTAAATTATAATTGTTTGATTTTATAGATTCACCGGAGTATTGTTTATTGGATAAATTACAGCTTGATGGAACAGAATCCACTGAATTTTCTGTGTTGTCTTTCACATTTGCTATATTTATCACTATAGGATTAGTTACTTTTTCAATAAGCCTCTCGGTCATTAAATCAGTAACAGGAGTAGCAATATCTACATTTAATAATTTTGGACTGCATGGTTTAATTTCAAAGTTGCAACCTACTTCTTTATGTATGACAGATTGACTAATTTTCGCTTCAACATCCAAAGGTGATAATGGACGAGATATAAATTCTTTATTCATTCTTGTGTTTATATTTTTTGTTGGCATAGAGTATTCTTTTTTTGGCATTGATTTTCCATGAATGTTATTAAAAGATGGTGATTCTACAATTTGCTCGTATTGATTTAGTAGTTCAATATAATTATAGCCTTTAATATTTTCTGGTAACTTTGAGAGTTTTTGTAAATGGTCATATTTAGCCAGTTCTTCATTAGGAACATTGACTAGACCAAGGACGTACAGTTGTTCCTCATTGTTGGTAGGAAAATTAGTGCTTTTTTGAATTGTAATTTCTTTATTATTATTGTCAGCATCTTCATCACCCTCATTCCACATTTGCAAAAATTGTCTAAGGTTCATGCCTTTTTTATTTGAGCTTGATTTAGAGCTTAACTCTGAATTGTGTGTCTGACCATGGATTGAAGTCATATTTGGATAGTCATGCCTCCTATAAATATCATTGTCAAAGCTTTTTAAGCTTGTTGTAGATGACTGACTAACATACCCACAATCTTCTTGCAATGTTCCGAGTGTTTGAGCAGTTTCATTACTTGCATTAGAATCACAAGGAGATATAGCAATTGCATTTGGAGAAAACTGTAAGGGCAGCCTAGATAACGAGGAATTATTAATGCTTGATGTTTGATCTATATTTCTATAATGAGAAGCATAATCATAGTTTTTCAGTAAAGTATTATCTTTTCTATACATATGGTGTTGTGGCACAGAATTCACTGGAGGTTGCCCTGACATGACTACATCTCCTCTTATTAATTGTGAACGATCACTGTAGTAAAAGTTTTCAGGATACATTTTAGATCTACAATTGTCAAGATCTAAATACACTCTATTATTAGAGTCATATGAAAGTTTATTTAACTGAACTGACTTGGTATTGTCCGACTGATAAGGGTAAGATTTATTCTGATAACAGTTACTTGGTATTGGGCCATAGGGTGGTGGTATGTGATTACGAAATGTATTCATATTAGGGTGTGGATTAGAAGGCCTTTGAAATCCATCTATAATGGGTTCAGGTATTCTTCTTTCTAAATACTTAAATGGTACTTGGGGATAAATTGGGTAAGGATGGTTTTGTATTGATTTATGTGGAGGATACGATGGTGGTGGTGCGTAACTATTAGGACAACTACCAATATATTCATACCTTGTTTGTGGATATCTATCCTTAACAGAAGGATATGGTTTAAATCGGAGATTTGCATCTTGATATAATCGTTCTGGATACACTTGAGCAGATTCTTCATGGACACTTCGCTGTGGGCGAACCATAGGCATTTGCCTATGCCCCGTCAAATTGGAGTAATCAGGATATTGATAAAATTCAGGAGCAGGGTAAGGTCTTAATGGCCTAACACTCAAGCCTTGATACCCATTTCCAGGTATACTTCTAGTAAACGGTGGATTCACATTACTCACTGAGATATCAGAATTTCTAATAGTTTTGTGTTCATTATTAATATTAAAAGGCACATCACAATACTTAGCCTCAGGAGGCATGTTTAATTTGGTATTTTTTAAACTATGTTCATCACTATTTTTAAAAGAACTGTATGTCGGCGGGACCATTATTCTTTGCATATTCTCTTGGTAAGTTTGTCTAGGTGATATGTTACGGGAAGGTGGATATTCTGACATTTTCAAAGGGAGTTCATAGAGTTGATGATAAATATCAGGACATGGCCACAAATCTTCTGGTCCTGTTTTGCCATATCCTTCAGAGGAACTCGAAGTAGGCGGTAACACTCTGTCAGGGCCTATAATAGCACACGGCCGCGAAACCTGTGTATCCAACTTACCCATAGACTGTAACTCAATATTTGAACTAAATGTTTTTCTCTCCGTTTGTGGCATTCTATCACCTGGAGCGTATTTGATACTGCCATCATTGATGTGTGTACCCAGGCCAGAGTCAATTCTTAAATCTTTAACGTCCATTGCTGGCTTTGTAATTAAACCAAATACACTGAATTATTTTCATTTTTCAGACAACCTCCAGATTTTACATAACACGATATCCACTTCCGATCGACGAGTTCCAATATCCACGGAAAAATTATCTGATTTCAAATACCCTGGAACATATAAACAATTTAGCAAACATTTTCAATGACAACTGTCACAACACTGTGCCACATAGACCAAGGTATTATTAAAAATTGCATAGTTAGTAGAATAAAATGTAGAATAGTAAATCCTATTAAATAAAACATACCTAGAAGTATTTCTATATACAATTTGAAACATCGATATTATTTCCTTGGAGACACCGATTTATTACGTTTCCATGCTATCGCGTCAGTTTTTGTTGTGTTGCTAGAACTTAGTAAATAAAATTTCAAAATTAATAAAGGGTTACTACACGTAATATTTGAAAATTATTTTTGTCTATTCTTCAAATTAATCTCAAAAATCTACCGCAAGCACATAGAATATGTACAATTGTGTATTGTAATTGTACATCTGATTTTCCGGAGGTATATATTATATAAATTATAACTATTGTGCAGAAACGAATAAGTAAAATTTACACCTTTAAAAAAAATATATTGTGTGGCACTAAACCGATGTGTGAATTTTATCATGTTCTTAACTTATTAGTTATGAGTATGATATATGAATCATAAGATAACAAACCAGCATAATATGGCTCTCCTGATGGAAAGAGACATACCATTACCATTATATCCTCTTTGAGACATACCATCGTCTATAGACACCAAATGAAGCGTTGCTATACTTATAGGGGGATCTTAATGCCACATGAATACGTTTACTGGCTACATTACCCTCAAACTCGGAACATGAGATTGATGAGCACTGACGTTATCGGAGCAGGAATAGGCAGGTGGCGGTAGTACTAGACCAGGGCCCGGACGAGACAATGCAGAACTCTACCACCTAGTGGATGGATTGGATCAAATATAAAGATCGTATAATAAAGACAGAAGAACAAAATCGTTTATTTGCAGAAATATGTTTGGTACAAGTTACTAGTATATCAACATAATAATATTATTTAGGTAAGTACAAAATATGGTGCGTGTGCATTAGGCGTGTTCAGTAAAACGGCTAAAGTCAGAATTGTAAGTCAGATTGTAAGACATCTAAACTAAGATTTTGCCAAATTTCTCTATAGATACTAAGAAATATTCCAACGTCGCCATTTTACTTTGTAAGTCAAGTAATTTTATAATTCTGACGCTTTTCTATAGATTTGACAGTTAAAGATGAAAAGTATGTCCAGGCCGAAACCGACTAAACTCAGATGTTCAGCTTTTGTTTATATCCTGGCAGGTCTGTGTAAGTTTGTTAGACATCTTATGCTAGCAGTTGTTACAAATACGCCTCGTGTAAGTCCTCTAGATCAGTGTTTCCCAAAGATTGTGACCGTGACCAAGTTAGCTTACGTTATGGGACCGAGTATCTTCGGCTTATCGTGGACAGATGTACCTCTGCCTACTTTTTCTTTTTCGAGGATACGAGCGTAAAGATACTTTTTAAATTTTAGTGCGAAGTATGGAGCTGTTGCTTATTTTTACTTAAGAATCCGCGAAAATTTTGAGAAAAACGCCTACGAATATTTACGATGCGTCGATCGATAGTAGGTAATACTTAAAAAAAAAAAGCGGGAATGATGCGACCCATTATATTTTGATGGCCAGGTACCGGTTCGTAACTCGTAAGACGGCTAAAGAATGAATTTTCCGCTCGGAACTCGGACGCTCTATAGATAGTAAGTACGGAGGGTATAGAAAGAATAGTAAGGAGAATCATCTGTGTTATGAAAAAGTGTCCGTCAAAATGCATTAAATTAGGATGGCGCCACATTAGCATCAAGGTAACTTTTAAAAGAAGCGCCAAATATTATTAGAGTATGATTAAGAAATGAACAAGGAAAGAGAAACTTTCGTTGATATTTTTAATAATTAACTACTTTAATTGACAATAATATTAAACATTTTTAATTCGGCATACTTCAATTCGTTTTCAATTGCTACGTTCACACCATACGTCACCCTTTTGCTATCGTTATTTTTATTATATTTTTGAACCGTTATATCATAGACTACAAATAGACTTGTACTAGAGATGTAATGTAAAGCATAGAGTTGGACACCTGGACACTTTTTACAATTTTCTACCATATAAAATTGTTATAATATATATAACACTAGATATCAGATGTTCAACTAGATGTGTGTGTGTACCTACTTATGTACGCACGCAAGAAGTTAAACTTAGCTAAGCTCTTTGGTTTTTCTGTAACGGATGCCTCACTTCACCGCGCGCCCATCGTAACAGGGGATGACTTTATGTCGCTGGCTGGCGGTGTGCACGCGCATCTTAAAAATTTTACTTTAATTATTTTTATTATGACCAATTAGTACGAGAACTTGCGAAATCAGAATTACTTTCTGTGACCACTTACAAACTAAAATATTATACGTATTATTTTATCGATATATCAAATCTAAAAGCCAACCCTATAACAGTA
>DWBA01000066.1:0-18206 GCA_018236825.1 Apodemia zela | reverse complement strand
AAAAGAAACACAAAAAAAAAATCCGAAAGGCTTTTTGCCCATGAAAAGAAAAAAAAAGAAAAAAAAAAAAAAAAAAAAAAAAAAAAAAAAAAAAAAAAAACTTAAACTTCACCAGAACTATATTTTAGATATTTTTTGAGATATGTTTTTTTTTTTCATAAGGTATAATGGGCATAGAATTTAAGAGAAGCTACGTAATCCTGTTTTTTCCAAAGTGGCAGACAACAGAGGTACTTCTTCCTTGGCTATTTTTCTTATGGGATTTGTGATTACCTTTAACTCCCCAAGCTGTCCCTCTGTCTGTGCCTTTTCTCTAAACAGTTTTGTTTGCTCGGATATGAGAGACTCCTTCTCCGCAATACTTTCCGTGTTGATACCATTCAGTTTCTCAGTTATCTCCACTAACTCTTTTTCACACTTTTCTATTTCAGTTTGAGCTTTACGTAATTTAAGGTTGTCTTCCAGATTGCGTTTATAAATCTGCAAAAAGAATCAAATGATTATGAATTGATTAAGGATTAAAGAAATATATTGTTGACCTTCAGTACAATAATTAAGAGCAGTTATAATGTGGTTTGATTGCGCATGTTCAATATTTCCTTGATGATTCTTTATCTTCCCTTTGTATGATAAGTATAGGTATTGGAAAATAATCAAGTCATATTTAAATGTTTATTCCTACTAATATTATAAATGTGAATGAAAAGTGAATTCTGTCTCTTCTTCATGCCTAAACTACTGAACCGATTTGGATGAAATTTTTTATAAAGATAGTTTGTGGTCCGATAAAATACATAGGATAGTTTTTCTCCCAGAAATCCCACGGGAACGGTAACTATGCTGGTAAAACTCTGGGACTGTTTAAATCTGTTTATCTAAAAAATACTACTAACACATGGACGAAGTCGCGGGTGGAAAAGCTAGTGGTGTGATCACAGCCAAGTGTTTTAGGGCTATTGTTCCTAAAACCCCTACTGTGGTAGGTACTCCATAGATACTACTAAGATTAAATTAATAATGGAAAATATGTTATTTTCACAATTTGCACATACTTTTAATTATACATTCCAGTCATCAAATATACCAGTCAAACTGTGTATCAATATCAAGACCAACTACGTAAACTATGCTATGTCGAAAAACACGATTGTGCAGCTAGCGAGCTATATATTGATCAATTGCAATTTTGACAGAGTTTAAAATAAAATATATATAAATTAATAAAATATATGCATTGTTTATTAATATTTTAATATAAAAATTTGGAGGCATATAGAGGGCAAATTTATTATGTGGTTAAGCATTTAAAAGTGAAAAAAATATGATATCGACACCATCTGTGTATATTATTAGGCTATAATATACACAGATGGTGTCGATATCATATTTTTCAAGTTAGTACTGAAACTTGAAAAATATAAAAAAAAAAATTTCATGTATAACAAAATATACACAAAAATAATGTTTTTCAGACACTCATAACCATACATGATATATTTTTTAGAATTCTCCACAATTATCTTTTTCAAGAATTTAATAATCGGGTAGATCCCCTTTTTATGGTGGATTTAAAGATAGATTTTATTATATGCACACTCAAGAAATTTACCTTCTATCCTTGATAAACTATTTATTTGAGAGTTGATCAAAATTAATCATTGCATTCAAGTTTAAATTTTCAAAAATTAAAAGTGTTTATTTTTCAATAAACAATATATTTTATGGACCATTTTAAGATTAAAATAAGCTGAAAATTTCCAGGTAACAGGGTTTTTGTTTATGTTAGAATTCTCCAAAAAAAACTTAAAATGTATGTATCAAGTACTTCTTACCGCCTGTTTCGCCAACTCATCTTTCAAGCTGTCAATCTTTTTTGTAAGCGTGTCGCGATCCGCCATGATACGTTTCTGCATCTCCATTAACTTCTCATTGGCTTCCTTAATCTTATCCATCTCTTTAAGAATGTTCCTCTCTTTGTGTTGTTTGATTTCTAAGTCGATAGTTTTTACTTTGTCGAATGAACTTACTACTTTTGTTATGAAGCTATTACTTGTGTCTATGTCGGCTCTGAAATAAAGTTATCTTAATTAATAACAAATCATACTGTTTATAAGAAAATTAATAACTACACAACAGATGTTGGGTCTTGACTATATAATATGGTCTGTTAACTGAAAGCTTCTACCTTTCTTGCTTCCTACAGACAGTGACATAAAACGGTAAACTCGTGCATGTGGTATTAAGACCTCGCCACAAGATAGCAACACACTATTAACATCTTTGGTATCTATATGCGATGGTTGACTCTTTCCATCAGGAGACCCATTTGCTTGTATGCTATCTCATGATATAAAAAAAAAATGGAGGTCATTGATGATTATAATTTGACTTTACTGAGGGAAACTTATATGTGTTGAGCAATTGCAAACATACCTGTTTTTCTTCACAATTTCGTTTTTATTATCTTCCTTTTCTTTTAAGTCTGCTTCTAGAGGTGCAATGCCTTCTTTAAGTTCATTTAATTCAATCAAAAACTTGTCCTTGTTAGCTTCAAGTTGAGTTTTAGTTTCTTGCAGGTTAACTAGTTCTTGTACCTGTAATATTAGGTGTTAATTAATATTCATTTTGATGTATTTCTCATTCTCAGTCAGTCAGTTTTTCTTCCGTGTTGGTCCGGCTCCATTGAAGAATAGACCAACTGCTGTAATTCTGCCATGCATGTCGTAAATGGCGACTATTTGGCTCACTACCATCGTGGTTACTAGGTGGTAGAGTTCTGCATTGTCTCGGCTGGGTCTGATACCACCGCTTTACCTATTCCTGCCGCAATTGCGACAGTGCTTATCAGGGTCGTGGGCCGGTTTGGAGGGTGAGGTAGCCAATAAACTTATGCATATGGCATTAAGATCTTGTCACAAGACAGCAACTCACCATTACCATCTTTGGTGTCTATATGTTGACTCTTTCCATCAGGAGACCCATCTGCTTGTTTGCTATTTTATAATATAAACAAACATTTTAAGCGAACAAATTAGCCAAAGAAGTTGGCTGTGTAAAAATGGTTTCTGTTTCTGCACAAAACTATTTTATTAATTACCAGCGGCTCCCTTTGAAGAATAGACCATTTATTTATTTACTTTTATTACTATTCCTGTCGCAATAGCGTCAGTGCTTGTCACGTCTCCAAATCGGAGGAGAGTAAGGTAGCTGGTAAACTTATGCAAGTGGTATCAAGACCCCACCACAAAGATAGCAACGCACAATTAATATCTTTGGTGTCTATAGGCGATGGTTTTCTTTCCATCAGGAACCCCTTTTTATATTAGTTTAGATGAAGTTTAAATGTAAATAAAAATATATATACACTGGACAAATGACACAAATTGATCTAACCCCCCAGTGATGTTAGTCAATGACAGTAATACATGGAGTATTTATTCATTTATTGAATACTTTATTGTACACAGGAAATAGCACAAATTAGAGACAATAAATGTAACATACAATGGGGAAAATAAGTTCATATATGGGGAAATGTTATAACTCTTGATTCTTACAAGATCAATCTATATTTTCAATGAGTCATTTTCTAGCAGGTAACCTCAACCTGTTATTTACCTCAACAAAATAAACAGAGCATGTGCCATTCTGTGTATAGTTTGGATATTGCATTTCTATAAATAAATATTTTTATTCTATATGTCAGAATTGAATAATATGTCCATTTAAGTAGTTAAGTGAGCATATATCAGTGAAAGGATTAAAAATGTCCGATCTCTTTGAGAAAAAGACAGTTAAAACTTAAAAAAAAGTAAACATGGCACAACAGAACGGTGAATTTAATATTTAATTTTCGTAATTATAAAAAAAATCATACCTTTTTCTGTATATTGAGGAGTTCTTCCTTTAATTTGTTCTTTTTATCAGCTTTCGTTTGTAACTTTTTATTGTAGGCGTTGATTTTAGACTGAATGCTCTTGATGTTTGCTCTCAGAGTGCTAATTTTTTGTTTCAAATCCTTCTGTTTTTCTAATGCTTCATCTAAATTGAAATCCATTTCAAAACCTTCACACTGTGTTTTTATATTTTCGAACTGTAAAAATAATTATATTATACTAGCTGACCTGGCAAATGTTTTGCCATAAAAAAAAATAGGATGAAAATTTAGGGTTTTATGTATTTTTTAATGCCACATAATAAAAAAATTTGCTTGAACCAGGGAATCAAATCCAAAACTTCATGAGTTTAGCCGTACAGGCTAACCCCACTTGAAGGCACTCTACATTGTGTTAAATTTATACTTACATCTTTAGTATGTTTCTTGACTTCATTTGTGTAGCGGTCAATCAATGGCATGTCTCCATGTATTTGTCTGGCTGTTTGCAATTTCTTTTCGGGTTCTATGTTGCTCATTGACAATTCCTCCACTGTCTCTTGCAGGGTTGCTACTTCCTTAAATTGCACAAAAAATACATTCATATTTTAATGGATGGAAATATGATTTCCCAAGGGTTTATTTGAGAGAATAATATAAATACTTAAAAAAATAAAAGACCACTAAACTTTTTATGTAAAAAATGTGTGACCTTGGCTTAAGTTGAGGCAAGCTTCCATAAGAGTTGCTGGGTTTGTGAATGAATGTGTGACCTTATTCCGGTTCGGTAGCAATCTAATGACATATTCTTAAATATTGGAAGCAAAAGATTCAGTTTTATATATTAAAACTAGAGTGCGGCTAGTAGGCGGGTGCCCCGGCTTCGCACGGATTATAATAAACATAAATTTATTTCAAAAACTCATTAAAACAGGGGTTTTTACACAAAGCAGATGGGTCTACTCTCCAAAGAAGACTGGACCACATGGAGTGGACATTTTGATATTGTGAATAAATTAATATTTATCATAAGTTTAAAATAATTACCTTATCCAAGTCGCTTAACTTTTGTTCTAATTTAGGAATATCATTTTCTTTAAGACTCGTCACTTTCTCATTTAAAGACCTCATACCCAACAAGTCATCTTTTCTGGCAGATTCTTCTTGCAACTCTGCTGTTACTTTTTCTAGCTTTTCCGGTATATTTATTCCTTGTTGGGTCAGTTGGGTAATTAAATCTGAAACCTAAGATATAGTGTGTTTAAAATTATAATTTTTATTATAAAGCTTCTTCATGTTTTTCTCACAGAATAAAAGTTCATATGTTCAAATATCATTGGCATCATAGTGTCTCTTAGTGCCATCATCTTAAAGAATTTATCTAACATTTGAGAGTTATCTAATGTGGGCTACATTTTTCAGAATTTAGTTTATAACATTTAGGTATTAGTTGTAGAAACTGACACACTAGCAAACTTATTTTTTATGGGACTAGTTTCAAAGTTAGCAGTTCTACCCATGGACATTAATAACAGGATGGTTATTGATTAAATAAAATGCGTGGGTGTCGAGGAACACTCGGTTGGAACAAAGTTTTTGTTTTCCTTCCCCTCCCTCTTCCTGTTTCCGCCGCTTTCTCCTCCTCTCATCTCTGCCTCTACCTTCTTCTCGTCTCTCTTCCTGTTCCTTTTCCCCATCTCTCCACCTCCCGTTCACCCGTTCTCTTCCCCCCCCTCCCCCCCTATTGTATACCTGTACTCCACGAGACTAATCAGGAAAGGTTTTAGTAAACGACCACTGCAGGATTAATCCGCATATTTAAATTTACCGGCTCTTCTATCCTCCTCATGACCACAATGTTAGCCAAAAATGGGTAAAAATGAACAGAATGAGTACAAAAACCTTACATACCTCAGTATCATTCTCAAATCCACGGCTACACAATGGGCAGCAATTGTTGGCCGCAAGCTGTTCTTTGTATTTCGTGAGAATAAACATGGAAGATTGAAGTACATTTTGTTCATCCTGTAATAAAATTTATTGTTATATTGCAACAATTTGCAGATATTTATGCACTAAATTTGTTTGATACAGTGTAAAATGTCACCTCATTTACCTCCTTTTAGGATATAAAAGTTAATCCATGGAATATCACAAATATAATACAGCCAATGTTTTGAGTAAATGTTGGAGTAAGTGAGGGAGTAAGATTCGAGTAGTGTCACTGTTAAGTGAGTAGTAGGGTAAGAATTTGTGTGCGATGGTACAGACCTGCAGCTTGTCCACTTTGGCGGTGAGCTTAGCGAGCGTGGCGTCGTAGGAGTTGGCCCCGCAGGCCGCATACAGCTTGTCCTCCGCCACCTGCAGCTCGCTGCGCCGCTCTCGCAGTGCGTCGCGCGCATGCTTGCGCTCTGTCTCCCTTTTTGTGATCTAACGCAATTACAGATATTTATCATGCACGTGTGATATTTTTAATAAGACCAAATGTCTCTAAAACACAAAGACAAATAAATAAATAGCCTTTAAATGTGCATTAAAGCTGTGATCTAGATATATCTTTGTCAGAAAGTATTAGAAAATTCATCTTAACTATTGGCATATTTTTTACACTAAATGAGAGTGATCCGAAAAAAATAATCTAATATTTATATTATAAAAGTAAAAATGTATTTTGTACATAGCACATATATTTTAAACTTATTTAAAATAAAAAAATATTTAAAATTAATAATTCATAATTAAATATAAGGTAACAAACAGCTCTTACTTTATATATTCACTTTTTAATTTACCTAGAAATATACAATCAAATATCAATTTTATTTTCCAAAATCAACCACATACTGCCCATTATGTGGTTATTGTGATATTTTTGTAAATTGAATAGGAACAATGGATTTTCTGGACTGAAGTTTTCTATGTGTAAATAATATATGGCTAATGTTATAAACTACAATCTATATGTGTGCCAAATATCATACAATTTCACGAGATTGTGTAAATTGTTTGGAGGTTATATACACCAATAGTACAAGATAAAAAGGTTTTACTATAGCTATGAATGAAACACCACCACCAGACCATTTCCAGTGCTTCCAGGGACCACCAGTTTTCCGCAGACCACCGGTTAAGAACCAATGGTATAAATAAACATGTAAACTTTCACTATTATAGTCGTAATAAGATAAAATGTATAGTTTTTAAGAAATATGTATTTCACAAACCTCCTTCTGTTTTTCGGTTATCTTCTTCTTAGTAGAATCTACTTCCGATCTTAATTGACTCTCCAATTTGCTCACAGTCACAGCAAACCCGCTTTCTGGCATACTGCCCAACAATTCTGTTAAAATGGTTGTGTGTTTGTTCTTAAGTACAGTCAGTTGCTTCTCACTTTGTTTTAAAGTTTCTTCTTTCATGTCTTTCTCCTTGAGTTTGGCAGATTGTTTCTGCATTTTCGTAATCTAAAATAATGCTAAGGTTAATAAAGTTTTGCAAATTAGTTAAACAGTTGAAAAAACTAACCAGCCACTATTACAACTCACGATTCAGATACTGAAGGATAACAATCACTGACAGGTGTTAGTTATAAGTAAAACAGTACAGTACTGAACCTAGTAGCGCACGTTTTAACCTAGTTTATGGTTACTACTGTTTTTACAACACAAGCATAAGGACGATATTATTTTTATTTTTTTAAACCCTTATGTCTCCGCACTTAGCCACTTGGGCCTTTGTACGTAGCTGGTTTAATTTATTCCAGCCATTGTAACTCCTTCCAGAAGCCTATGAGGCGGCTGAGGACGATATTATATTGGTACTGTAGAATTAAACTTTGAAGAGTTTACCTTCTCACCAAGTTCTTCAGCTTCTTGTTCATGAGTCTCTACTGCTTTTTCGTCATTGTTCATTTCAGTCTGACTTTCTTCAACATTCATTTCTTTTGCAGTTTCTTCATATTCCCTGAAAAAAATAGCATGGGAACCCTATTGTTAAACTGGGACTTTTTTTATATTATACTTCTAGTAAACAAGCAGATGGGTCGCCTGATGGATAGTCAACCATCGCCTATAGACACCAAAGATGTTAATGGTCCGTTGCTTTTTTGTGGCGTGGTCTTAATGCCACATGCATAAGTTTACTGGCTACCTCACCCTCCAAACCGGAACACGACAGTTGCAAACACTGACGCTATTGCGGCAGGAATAGGTAAGGCAGTGGTACCACACCCGGGCGAGACAATGCTGAACGCTACCACCTAGTAGCCACGATGGAAGTGACTCATAGCCAATTAGTCGCCTTTTACATGACTGGCAGAGCGGCAGTTGATCTATTCTTCAAAAGAGCCCGGACCAAAAAGGAACACATAACAATACTGTGCGAAGCTCGGTGCTCTAAGTACTAAAAATTTAATGTTTGTTTGTGCAGAATAGCTAATCTCCAAAAATACTATACCAATTAATTAGTTTTTAAACTTTTTAACTAATTTTCGAAAAATAGGGTCAAACCAAAACTTCCTAATTTTGGAAATTTTTCGAGTTTCTTAAGAGAAGTTAAAAATATATATCATCACGCACCAGCGTGATCCTTTTCCTCCAAGGAAAGCAAACTGAACTGGTTGATTCTTAATAGGTGCTCGGTTTCACCACAATCATCAAGTGTTAACTGATGATGAAATATTTAATAATCCCGATCGTCCGTATCGTATTTTTTTATATCGTAAGGTAGCAAACAAGCAGGCAGCAGTTTCCCCTGATGAAAAGAGACAACCATCGCCTATAGACACCAAATATGTTAATTGTGCATTGCTATCCTTGTGGAGAGGTCATAATGTCACATGCCTAAATTTTGGCTACCTTACACTTCAAACTAGATCACCACAGTGACAAGCACTGATGCTATTGCGGTAGAAATAGGTAAATATTTTTTTCACCGGATAGCCACGATGGAAGTAAATAATAATAGGTAAATAAGTATTCCGGGACAATTACACGAACTGATCTAACCCCAAAGTAAGCAAATTAATTGCTTGTGTTATGGGTGTTAGTCAACGATACTAGCACATAGAATTACATATATAAATACTTTTATATATTTAATAAACACCCAAACCCAGAGATACAAACATCTATTGCTCATCACACAAATGCTTGTCCCTGCCAAGAAACGAACCCGGGCCCCATTGATGCGCAGTCAGGTTCGCTAACCACTCGACCAACAGGGCGGTCTGGTGACTCGCATAGCCAATCGTTCGCCTCTTACGAACTGCCTGGCAGAGCTGCATCTATTCTTCAAAGAGGCCCCGGACCAATACGGGGGTTTTTGAAGACTTTAGCAATTATTATGCCTTATTTACAACAAACAGGGTTAACAGCTTTTTGTACTCATCAGGTATGGGAAAATTATCAAACCACTACTAACTAGACCATTAAGGCAGTCTGAAGCCAGGCTACTTCAACTAGTTGACCTTTATATCAAAAGTTTGATTTTTAAACTCACTCTTCGGCAACTTTTAATTTCTGTTCCCATTGTTCTAATTTAACCTTAGATTTGTTAGCGTCGTTGATTTGTTTCTCGATTTTGGCAGTTTCTTTTTTGTTCGATAGAATTTCAGATTCTTTATTTGAAATCTTTTGCTTATGACGAGACTGAAAATGAAAACAAAATTAGGCTATGGTTTAGTCTATATGCATAACAGCTTAGAAAAATCAGCATTTCATTAGAAGTCAATTTTATAATTAAAATAAATATGGCTGGACAAATTACACAAATAGATTTAACCCCAAAGTAAGCAAATTATTTGCATATGATATTTATATATTTAATAATCACCCAAATCCAGAAACACCAACATTTATGCTTATCACACAAATGTTTGTCCCTGTCGGGAATTGAACCCGGGTCCCATCAATTTGTGTTCGGTTCGCTAACCACTCGACCGACGGGACGGTTAATAAAACAAACTTAGATTGGTCAATTACTTGCCATACAAAATAAAACAGACAGTTTTGCAAAAAATAAACTTACGAGAGCATATCTTCTTTCATCTCTTACTCTATAGGCATAACAACTTAGAAAAATCAACATTTCATTAGATGTTAATTTTATAGTTAAAACAAACTTATGGCCATCAATTACTTTTGCCATAATAAATAAAACTGAAAGTTTTGCAAAAAAATAAACTTACAAGAGCATCTCTGCTTTCATCTACTATTTTTTGTAGTTTCTTTTCCTCTTCGTCAGCCAATGCTTTCTGTTCCTTCAATTTATTGCGTAACTCTTCTATTTTATTTGTTATTTCAACCATACCTTTGCCCGCATCTTCATTTGTATCAATTTTATTCATCTCCAATTCTGTACAACATTTTTAGAATCTAATTCAAAACACAACAGTTTGTATAAATTTGCTGCTGTATGGAGGGCACTGTCATTTAAGCCAAAAAGTTCATATTGTTCTACATATAATAAAATAACAAATTAAAATAAATAATAATTTAGTTTACAAAACAAAGTGTTAAAATGTTGGGCCAATCCTGTATTAGTTTTTAGAATTAAAAATGTTACATTGATGAAAAACTATCTCCAAACTTATACATTATAGTTTTAATGTTATACAAGTGTATAATATTGGGTTGGAATATACACCTCATCAATCAAAATTACTTACATTTTGACATGTTAACATTTTTAAGATATTCTAAAGATGATCTTTGCATAAATCCATTATCTAAAAAACTTATTTAAAAATATTACTTAATTTACCTAAACTTAATTTGGAACTTTTCAACCATAGCCATCTTCTTCTCATACCTTTGATATACACAATAGAATGAGCAATCGCAATACACAAGGTGGCAGTTATTGATACCATGATAGCCAGGCCATGCATATGTTCTAAAGTAAAATAACGGAGTAAATTAAGATTACCTCTGCATATTTTTCAGTGGCATTACAGAAGCCACATATTATAAAAGTTCGCAAAATGTTCTAAGTGGTAGAGTTCTGCATTGTCTCGTCCAGGTCTGGTACTACCGCCTCACCTATTCCTGATGATTTGGAGGGTAGGATAGCCAGTAAACTTATGCATGTGGCAATAAGATTCTCACTACAAGGATAGCAACGCACAATTAACTAAAATTGATTTGATCCTTCCATCAGAAGAGCCATCTGCTTGTTTGCTATCTTATGCTATAAAAAAACTATAGATTTTATTAACTCTCCATTAATACTTTAAGGAAGTTAAGTAAGTTTTGCCCCAATTAAATTAGAAATCAAGTTAAATTTCTCTACCTACCAGCTACCTTTGCAGTTTCTACTATCATTGTGTTCCTTTTATCCATTTTCTCCTGATTTTGACTTTCTAATAAAATGAGTTTATTAAACTTTAATTCATTGGTTGTTTTTTCATTTGCGATTTTCTCCTCTTCTTTGTTGAAGGAAAAATTTTTCTTATAGGAATCGTCTAGCTCTTTTTGCTTAGTTTTTGCAGTAGTTCCATAGTTTGCTGTAATTAAATAAAATCACACACTTGTATTACAAGTAGGCAGAGATTTAATTTATAAAACTGCAAAAATGGTGTCCCATATTGTTTAAAGGTAACAAGTCTATCAAAAAAATATAGCACACATCGAATCCCAGTCTCATTTTTTATATATATATTATAAATGAAGAACAGACACTTGGGATAGCCACATGGCCCATTGGCCATGGTTGCGATCCCAAGTGTTACAATCTGTTTCAGGGAGAAATAATAATCCACCTTGTAAACTTCAATTTCTTAGGTAAAACCAGCAAGAATTGTGGTTGTGATAGACAAGGGATAAAGCTTAATATTATTTTAAAATAAAATATTGAGATGGCGATCATGGAACTGTTCACTTTGGTGTAATGATTGAAAGTGACAGGTGGCATCAAAAGGTTGTCCTTTTTAATAGTTTTTTTGGACTCTATCCATTTTGCAGTTTGCCTGTATGTGATATTCTTTAATGAGATAAATAAGCTCCAAGATGTTCATAGTGAAAAGAATATAAATGATAATCTTGACAGCATGACTCTTGATGCAATTACTAGATTTTGTATGAGGAAAAACAAAGGAGTAAGTAACATATATTGATGAACTTGAATTTTGTAGAATATAAACCACAGACCCGGAGGGATGTGATGATTAATTATCATTCCAAAGTTTGGTGGATTTGGCCTCTTGTGAATTACAAGATTGGATATCTATGTATTGTTGTAACTACTATTGGTCTCCAGCATCTTACAATGACTAAAATTACAAGAGATAATCTGCAATCCAGACCAAATTAATTTTGGTTAGACAGCCTTGTACCACCTCATTTCTTCAGTCAAAAACCAGGATTACAGTGATAATATTGCAGTTGTTACATCTACTAAGACCATTTCCCTGTTAAGTGTTGTACTAATATTTGCTTCACACTAAAATGTAATAAAAATAAATTTAATTAATACAAACATATCTGTTCTTCTAACTCAGTTATTGTCCCCTCAAATACATTTTGAATAGCTTTTTTTAACTCTTGCTCTTGGTTTTGACTGTGCTCCAATCTAGAAATACAAAATAGGCAATAAATTACTGCAAATCCAAAGAAACAAAAAATTAAAAGACATTAAATGAGAACACATGATTAGCAATGTTTAACATAAATCAAAAAATCATATTTAAGCATACAAATGATTTAATTCATAATATATTAATACACTCTTCAATGATACCTACTTTGTCATTTCTGTTACATAAAACAAGACGTAAAAAGGACTGAATTAAGAGTTGTAGCATAGTAAAAATAATTTACCTGGTTTTTACTTTCTCTTTATTTGACTCATACATAACTAAATTCTTTTGTAGTTTTTCAATAGCAGCAATTTTCTCAGATATTGGCTTAAGATCTTGTGCTAACTTGGCAACAGTAAGTTCAGCTTCTGAGATTCTTGTTTCAGTGTTTACAATTTCTAATTTTTTCTTATCTAAGTCCTGTTTTTTCTCTGTTAAATGAGCAACTTCCTGATCTGTAAATAAAGTATGTAATAGTTATTAATTCCACATACAGAATTATAGTTAAATTAGACTGTGAATTCTTTTTTTGTGAAATATACCTTACACTTACAGTATTTAGATGCACATTACCACTATATCAATAAATATATATATATAATTTATATGTAGCTACTGAAAGAAAACATTCACAATGTTTCAGTAGTGCCTTACAACATTCCATAGTTAAAAAAGAATTAACTAACCAAGCAATTTAATAGTTGTAGCATATTCCTTCCTAATTTTCTTGAGACGATCGAAACAATCACTATATTTATCTGCATCAAATATTTCATCAAACCTTTCTTTGACCTTTTTACCTTCATCCAATGGCCAACTAGAATCTTCTTGATGGCAAAATATTACTGAATTTAATATAGCCTTAGATACACCTGTAAAAATTACATACATGTTATAATTCATAAAAAGAGTTCTCTCTCTCCCCCACAAAATACTGTGGAGGCAGGCTGAATAAACTACAAAATTACAGATTTTTCAGTTCACAATAACTTACCGGTTTGTCACTTAGTGAAATCTACCTTTTTGGGAGATTTTTACCAACTTGATAATTATTACGCCTTTACATGCTCATCAGAAGAACTGGGGTGTTTATACGCCTCCACCAGACTTTTGAGCAATAATATTTGGATTTTCAATAATACCAAGTCATTAAGTATACAAATAAAGAGGCAAACACAGTTGTTGGAATATTGGAACATTGAATGAAAAGGGATTCAACCACATTGTATGGACTACTCGGCTCCATGTGACCATTAACTCAGTTGTTTATTGACTGGTATTTCATATACTTGATATGTAAACAAAATTATTTATAATAAAAAAAATAGCAGGACAATGAAAATACATTTCATACTGAGTATGGTAAAAGTTAAAATATTGACATTAATTGCTATGGTTTTATTTTTAAATTAAGTTGATTTTTCAGTTTTTAAAATAGCGCCATCATTTTTTGTAAATATTATAAACATTTTTCGTCAAAATAGTTTTTAAAAAAGCGCATAGTCATTCAAGGCCTGTGGACAATACCCTTTAGTACATTACACATATAATCATATACATCATACGATAAACATAATGTAAATACATACAAATATTAAACATACATACCTACCATATCTACACACATACCTACCTACATACAAACATACTTATTTATAAATACATACTATTAATACATTGTACAACTATGAGCAACAAAAGAATTTATTTATTTAACGAAAATAATACAATAGGCGAGCTTATCCCAAATAAGAGATATCTTACAGCTAACCCAAGACAGTGAAATGCAATGTTAAAAAAAGAACGATGCAGAACTCTACCACCAGTAGCCACGATGGTAGTGACTCTAATAGCAAGTCGTTTGCCGTTTACAAGCTGCCTGGCAGAACGGCAGATGGTCCATTTTACTACTGTAGGTAGGTACCTAGGTATTCTATATAATACTAAGGTGCCCGGACCAACACGGAAGGAAAACATATCTATTTATGTAAACTTAAAAACCATAACCTTAGCAAATAGTCATTCTTTCTAGTCCGGTGTCGCTGGTAAAGCCCCTCAGGCTAGCAGCTATTGTCATTTCGAAAAAAAGAAAAAAAAATGTAATTCTATTAATGTTAAAGAATTCATATGTACCTATATCATAAGCCAAATTATAGGATAAACAAACTATCATCAGTTTGATCATAGGCTTTATTAAAACACAACATACTTTAACTATTATAAAATAGTAGCTAGGTACGTAGGTATATAGGTACCTACTTACGTGTGTGTGTCAAACGTATGTTAGTGTGTGTAAAGTTTTTTATTAACTTATTTCTAATGCATATTTTACAAAAATATTAGCTTTTTGCAATTTTTTCCCCAAATAAACTTTAAATGTGCCAAAATTCATCCTCAGTCTGCTCGATTTTCGTAAAAATGGTACAAAGTTTTCGTTTTACGTACCTATAAATAGGTATATGAATTAGATGTAGACATATATTATTAAAAAAAATGATTTTATAAAGAATAATAATTTAATTTTGTTACTGGATTAAGTATGTATTATAAACTACGTCACAAAAACAAGAAAACAAGCAATTTTAAAATTAAAAATCATAATCTAATTACCTAATTACTTTACACAATGTTTTAGTAACGATTAAAACAAGTTATCTAGTAATTATATCTAAGCCAAAAAATCCTAATTTCTGAACGTATCTGATTGTAGACCCCATTATGGAGGGTGTACACTGTACGCTTGGGGCGTGGTTCTGAGCCACGCCTTTGTAATTTATGAATTCTACCCCGCCGCTGCTAGCCTTCACGGAAAATTCCGTTTGAATTTTAACCACTTTTAAAACAAACCAAGCCAGGCAATTAAAATAAGCATTTCTGTGGCGCATTATAAGTATCTAAGTCTTCGTTTCTAAAAAAAGAACAAGGTAAAAAAAGAAAACATGGCATTTTGACTCAAAATTTTTGAGTGTCCTTTCCAATTTTGCGCTGAAATAACGCGACATAATTTTTAAGAATTTTAAGTAAATAATGGTAACTTTAGTAATATAGGTAGATACCTATATTTTTTTTCGTTTTTAAAACTAATTAAGACATGCAATTAAAATTAGTACCTAGCTATAGATATTTTTCGCATAGGTATGTACGGAGTAAAGACCTTATTTCTATAAAAAGGAATAGGTAAATTGAATATTATTAAAAATTATGCGTTAGAATTTTCTTTTTTTTAAATTAGGTATTCGAGTTGAAAGTTATTGCAGAATTTATTTCACTAGCGACTCTGGTAAAAATTAAACCATAGACTAAATTAAATCTGTTCCAAGTTTGAAAACACCTATAAGTACCTAAAAGTGCCTATGCATAGACTTAATTATTCTAAGTGAGTATATTGTGATGACGAGTATTATGTAAATAAACTGTAGTGTGCATAATGTTTATTTTTATTAATTTAATGTGTTTCTAACTTTGTGCACTTTTTCACTACGTAAACTTTAACAGTGGCAAATTTCTTACTCCGCCATTCGCGTAATTGTCGTAAAAAAGGGTACAATGATTTTGCTTCACGTATTAATATATAGGTAGATTTATTTATGCCCTCATAATTAATTCATATCGAATTTTATCTTTTCTTGAAATTGACAAATCCATTGGACTTTAACTTTGTTTCTGAACGAAAAAAAAGAATCTGTTTTACGGTGTTGTTTACAGTATAAAAAATCAAAAATAACATAACGACTAATAGCTGATAAGACGGCTTGGCGTCTGGTCTTAGCCTGTCCCTTTGAGACAAGAGAAAAAAAAACAAGTCATACTATTTTTACTAGGCTGTAGAGTTTTGCAACGTGGTGTTCGGGTTCGGTACCAGTACCACCGCCTTACCTATTCCTGCTGCAATAGCGTCGGTCCTTGTCACTGTCGTGTTCCGGTTTGGAGGGTAAGGTGGCCGGTAAACTGGTGGCATTGCCATCCAGCCACACGGATAGCAATAGCAATGCACCATTAATACCTTTTGTGTCTACTGGGGATGGTTGTCTCTTTCCATCAGGAGAGCCCTCTGCTTGTTTGCTATTTTATGGAAAAAAAAATATATACTTACACTCGAAAAGAATACCTCCTTCATCTAGCGAAGTCGGGTGAAAAGTATATCTTAACTAGCTGCACCTTACAACCCACTGCGTATTAAAGTTTTTGGTAAATCCTACAGGAATAACTTATTCTTCCGAGATAAAATGCTATTCCAGGTCTGCGTGCCAAATTTCTTTTAAATCTGCCCAGCCATTTCGTATTTTTTTGTGATTGTGTTTAGTAACAAACATCCAAACTTTCGCATTTATAATTTAGCCACAGCGTGCAGCCCGCTGCATTATAGAAAGGTTTTGGTGAATCCCGCGGGAACAACTCATTTTTCCGGGACAAAAAGTAACCTATGTGCTATTTTAAGTCACCATCTACATGTGCGCCAAATTTCATCCAAATCTGTTTAGTAGTTTTTTCGTGAAAGAGTAACAAACATACATTCATACTCACAAACTTTCGCATTTATAATATTAGTAGGATTAGTAGGAAGTAGGATAGGATATGGAATAGGTTAGAAGGCAGAAGGTATCTATGACACTAAAAAATATCAAAATCCTTTATAAAGTTCAGAAGAAGACAGCGGAAAAGTCATATCCTTATTAAAACTAGTTAGATTTATACATACTTACAAGTAATTAGCTATATCTAATTAATTTGCTAAGAGTTAACCCATTTCCCCGCCAAATTCACTGTCAGCCATCAACGGACCATAGATAAAGCTAACATAGACAATTAATTTTAATTGCTGACATGCCCTTTGAATCTGTTTGCAGATTAGATCGTTAGTCAACGCGTGACTAAATGATCGCTTCTGTTCATCCCTCGTTAGCCAGCTACGGGCGGTTTGTTTGTTTTTTTTATAATCGTTTGATCCGTGGCACACTACGCCATTGAGAAAGTATAGTGCCATAGATAAATTCACATAATAGTGATGTGCCGTGCAATTTATAATTGTAGCGTAGATTAGAAAAGCTTCTAATTCGTGATTATATTGAAACCGCTACTTATTTATTTATTTATTCAGAAAACCAACAGCGTTATTACAATAAAATAATATAGGTATATATTACATATTTGTAAGGCTAATAATAGGTTCCCCTTACTTACTTACTTATTCTGCTAGTTTTTAAAAAGAAATGCTTATTTCTTAACCAGACGTTCGAAGGCCAATTTTTAGCGCAAATTACGTTATAAATAATTGACATTGAGTTGCAAGAGTGAAGACATTTTAATTGGAAATTTTTAATCTATGTTACAATTTTCTTTTTAATTAATAGGCTCCACTAGCGTAGATGTCACTAATTTGGGGGTAATTAACATTTTGTGGGACCGAGTATCTTCGGCTAATCGTGGGTGCACTGGTTGTACCTCTGCCTACCTCTTCAGACATACGGGCGTGAAGATACTTTTAAGTATTTTCTAACTGAATTTATTATTTATTTTTTCAACAGGAACTGATACCAGGATAAAAAATGCTCTATATGTTGCTCCAGTCTCTCCTATCACCATGCCAAATTTCATCTATTTCTGTGCCGTGGTTTTTGCGTGTTTCACGGACAAATTAACAGACAGACAAAGAAAAATTCTAATAGTTAGGTTTTTAGCTTTATTTATATCATAAGATAGCAAACAAGCAGATGGGTCTCCTGATGGAAAGAGTCAACCATCGCTTATAGACACCAAAGA
>DWBA01000065.1:0-18253 GCA_018236825.1 Apodemia zela | reverse complement strand
ACATGATCAAATGCATAGTTTACGATTCTATAAAGGACATACAGACAAACATTCATTTTATATATCAAGAAGAAGATAGCAAACAAGCAAATGGCTCTCCTGGTGGAAAGAGACAACCATCGCCTATAGACACTAAATATGTAAATGGTGCGTTGCTATCTTTGTGGCGGGGTTTTAATGCCACTTGCATAAGCTTACCGGCTATTTTACCCTCCAAACCGGAACACGACAGTGACCAGCACTGATGCTATTACGAGGAATAGTAAAGGCGGTAATACCAGACCCGGGCGAGACAATGCAGAACTCTACCACCTAGTAGCCACGATGGTAGTGACTCGCATAACCAATCATTTGCCTCTGACGAAATGCCTGGCAGAACGGCAGATGGTCTATTCTTCAGAGGGACCCCGGACCAACACGGGGTTTTTTATGTTTGTTACCTCAGAATTCATTTATGAACCGATTTTGATAATTCTTTTATGTTTGGAAGGGTATACTTCATTATCAGTGCAGTATCAGGTAACAAATGCCAAATATGTCTTTGTAAGTACTGTTTTATTTCTCACAATAACACTGACTAAACATATACCTAAGGTATATGAACAAAATATATTAGATTAAAAAATGTTGTAGCACTTACCATTATTATGATTTCCTTGGTTTTCGACATCTATCTTAGAAACCGGATGCAGAGATCTCGATGTCCACCTATGGCAATTTTTTTTAATAACTATAAATTAATATAGATATGTTATTTAAATTACATCAGTAGATAGCAAACAAGCAGATGATTCAGCGGTAAGAGACTACCATCGCCAATCGACAAATAAGGTGTTAATGGTGTGTTACTATTCGTGTGGCGTAATAGTAACACTACAGGCATTAGTTCATCAGCTACTTTACCCACCAAACCGGAACAAGATAGTGACAAGCACTGACGCTATTGCGGCAGGTAAGGCGATGGTACCAAAACCGAGCACAACGTTGTGAAACTCTATCCTCTATTCTTGTCTATTCTTCAAAGAGTGCCGGGATCAACACGGGGAAATTATGTTTGTATTTTTCTTAATAATTAATATGTTTATACTTTATAGGTGATTTAAAATTGAGTGAAATGTGGACTTTCTATGTACTTAATATATAATATTAAAAAAAAATATGAATACCTACCCAAATAATGTACGAGTTGATCGTGGTTGGAAAATTCGTTGCAATGTGCTAGTCTCCCGCTGTCTAGTTTCTGGAGCGTCCTCACTTACTGCCCGCCTTACTTCCCGACTTGCAAATTAATTTTTAACAAATAAACAAGCAAATTAAAATAAAATAATGTTTCAAAAAAAAATAAGGCACAGTATATTTTATGATAAAACAATAATAAACAAAAAAAATGGCAAAAGAAAAGGTGCTTTAAGTAACTAGGCTTTGTTGACTTCGCTCAGTAAATATGTTTCCGGGGATTAATAACTCAATTCGGTTTTGGGAATAAGTCAGCTCTGTACCTAAGTATCTATTTATTTATTTTATATCATAAGATAGCAAACAGGCAGATGGGCCTCCTGGTGGAAAGAGTCAACCATCGCCTATAGACACCAAAAATGTTAATTGTGCGATGCTATCTTGTGGCGAGGTCTTAATGCCACATGCATAAGTTTACCGGCTACCTCACCCTCCAAAGCGGAACACGGCAGTGACAAGCACTGACGCTATTACCGCAGTAATAGGAAAGGCGCCAGTACCAGACCCAGGCGAGACGATGCTGAACGATGGTAGTGACTCACATAGCCAATTAGTCGCCTTTTACGACATGCCTGGCAGAACGGCAGTTGGTCTATTCGTCAAAGGAGCCCGAACCAACACGGGGGTTTTTTCTTAGTAAAAATTAATACGGGGGTGTAGTATAACTTTTATTAAGAAAAAACAAGCAATACCATCAAGTAAAATTACAATTTTATGACTGAATTTAAAGCAGGTACCCACATCATTAAGATAAAAGAAACGAACAGGCTTTGCGTAGTCGCATATGATGTGTAACATCTGACCCATAATCGATTAAGTTGGTACAATCTGACGGCCAAGGTGGACACTACCACCGCGAACACTTATTGGTCAGCTCAAATACCGCGCGCTATTTGGTTAATTCAAATAACGCGCGCATTCTCGACTTCCTGTTACACAATTCCGTTGCATTTCACGAAATCACTTCCATAGAATTCAGGAAAGCAAGAGGAAAGATGTCACACATTAATTAGGTTTTTTGACAAGTAACTGAATGCGACAACAAAAGATCGAACAATACAAATTCCAAATCTTTCCAAATTAATGAAATGATGTGAAGGTTTGTGAAGATATTTGGAAAATTACTCTATTAAGTCTCAAAAGGTGAGCGAATTTGAATAAATCTAATTCCCTCGTAAACTAGTTCGGGCACAAATTGTACTATTATGTATTCTGTGGTTCGGGCAGGGTTGAAAATTAGCTATCTGCTCGAAAAGGCGTGCAAAATAAATTGTTCCCGTGATATTAACAACATACTCGTAATTGCAATGGGCTGCTGGGCGCAATCAGTATGATTTTAGGAGACTTAAAATTTACTTTAGAGTTTAGACTTAGTAGAAGGATAGTATTTCATCTTACTTGAATCGTTTTAAAGACAATGGAGGTGAAGAGAATTGTCGATATAGTGAACCACGTCTGGTGCTAGATCTTCGCCAGGTGCCAGAAGTACAAGTTGGCACTTCTGTCAAAAGATGTGCGCCAACAACTCCTTGGATCCCAACACCTGGTGTTATAAGCTGAAAATATTTTATTAAAGTTATTATCATAGTTTACTAATAAAGTCTGCAGATTTAAAATGCAAATAAAATTTTGTATATTGATACATAAACGATTTTTCCGATCAAAATAATTAATCTTAAGATATTATTTAAAAAATTACCTACGACAACACCAAAACCGGCAAAGTACGAGTCGGACTTGTAGACTCATAGAGGGTTTCATACCAACGGGAGTAATATACTAAGGTTACTTGCATTGGACACCTTTGGGACCTAACTTATTACTTTTATAACTTCCCACTGCGTCAGTAGGTACGTTAGTACAAGGAAGTTACTGATCTTGCCCCAATTTTCGAAAATCGAGGTTTCACCGGATCTCCACGTTTTGAGGTCCTAGGATCCTTTTCAGACTATTTTCGAGATGACGTCACTATGTTTGTATTTATGTATGTGTGTGTGTGTGTGTATATATAATCACCAGTGTTTCCTCAGACTTGTGGTCCTGGAACTTAACCCTGCTGACGGAGCGCAGCAGCTGTGCGCGCTCGCGGGCGGCGCCGCCGGGGGGACCCGCGTGCCCGCGCGCCGCAGCCGCGCGCGCCTCACCCGCCAGCCGCGCCCACTGCCCCACCACGCCCTCGCACACGCTGCTGGCCTTACCCAGCCCCGACACTCGCCCGTCCTCCATCACTATCACCTAACAAATCATATTTACACTTCCAACACACATAATTAGGTCATCACACATCAGTGGTCCGGTGTCGGTGTGGACCATATGAGGTCCCGAGTTCGATTCCTGGGTCGGGCAATTCAAATGTGTTTTTGCAGTTTCTCTACCTGTCTCTTCGGGGATACGGGCGTGAAGATAACAAGCCTCAGAGACATTTGGAAACCTAAGCTTTTAGTGAATTGTCAAGCTTTTTACAAGAAGAAGGTAAACTATAGTAGGTCCCTATGTCATCAAGAGTTAGAAAATATCCCCGACATTCCGGATAAAATAGATTTTAACAGAGATGTAATGCGAAGCAAGATGTGTTTTTTATAATTTATTTTCCTATACATTTTTCAGTGAAGTTTGTATTATGTTCTACTTACCGAACATTTTTAAGACCAGTTTGGGATACATTTCAAGAAACAAGAATGCACGGTGGACGCTCTACCACGTCAATCATAGTCCGCGGCTGGATTAGTTTTATTTAATTTACATTTTACAGACGCCGTCACATTGTGAATAAAAAACAAAAAATATTACTCAAAAGATGCGAGCGCATGAGCTAGGTAATCCTTACCATATCTGCATAATGCAGAAGTTCTAATCTGTTAGTAGCGACGATGACGGTGCGGCCGGCGCGAGCAGCAGGCAAAAGCCCGCGTACGACTACGTGTCGGGCGAGCGGCGCGTCAAGCGCAGCGAGCGGCTCGTCAAGCAGCAAGAGTCGCGCGCGGGAATACAGCGCACGGGCCACACACACTCGGACACGCTGCCCACCAGACAGCGGCGCTCCCGACGGACCCAACAGAGTATTATCGCCATCTACAAAAACATCACATTGCTTGTTAATGTACCTATTACAGTTTAAACTTGTTTTTCTATATTAATATTATAAATGCGAAAGTTTGGATGTTTGGATGTTTGGATGTATGTATGTATGGATGGATGGATGTTTGTTGCTCAATCACGCCAAAACCACTGAACGGATTTGGATGAAATTTGGCACACAGGTAGACCTGGAATAGCACATAGGCTTTTTATCCCGGAAAAATGATTTGTTTCCGCGGGATTCACCAAAAACTTTAATAATGCAGCGGGCTGCACGCAACAGCTAGTATTACATAAATTTAACCATTATTTAAAATATACAGTGTGTAATAAAGAAGTTGTTAATTACGCAAAAACGGTTTGACGAATGTAAATGAAATTGAACCTGGAAAGCACATAGGATTATTTTGAACCCAGAAAAATAAGTTGTTCCCGTGAGATTTACCAACAACTTTTTAAATTCAACGGGTTGCAGGATGCAGCTTATCATATGTATGTATAACATACGTATATGCTATTATTCTGCGGATATAGATAGATAAATTTAAATTATTCGCTAAATATTAGTGAAATTGAAGAGTAAACATGAGCATTTTGAAATACCACAACACATAGCACTCTGTCTGTCTGTGCCCCCGTAAGGGATCTGGTATGAATATATGTATATGCATATTATTAATAAAGGATTTTTATTAGATACCTGGTAGCAACAAAAGATCAGGCCGTAACCCACTCGCTCGCACAACTCGCGTGTACCTCTTATTACACCACGCCCCGTCCATAACGATGTTGTCTCGTATAGACCTCTCCAATAGCCAAGGCGGTTGCCCCGCATACCACATGGTGCATTGACTATAAAAAATAAAAATTTTATGATATAACACACAGAGCTATCTGTGTGATTATTTCTGCAAACTTCACCCCACGCTATTTAAACCCATTAGGGGATTGTTTTCCCCTAAAGTTGGATTGTGCAAAAAATTGAACTTAGCAAAACATTATTTAAATAAATTTATTAAAAGAAGTTTCATTATTTTTCTTAAGAACAATAGAATATTGATATAATTTCATTAATAATATTATTATAAAAATTGTATGTATTAAATAATAATAATAAAAAATAATATTAATAATATAGTAGTTTTAGTTACATTATTTATATTTTAACATTCTTAGGGTTCCGAAGTAAACTAGGAACCCTTATAGTTTCGCTTTGTTTTTCATAATAACAATAGAATAATGATTTTTATTACAAGGTACTACGTAGGTACTACTACATATTACATCACATAATTTTTTTAGAATTAAATGAAAAAATGAAATATCACACTTACGATGTAAGAACACTGATATAGTTATCGAAAATAGTATGTGAAAGAGAGAGAAACTTAAAGTGCGTAAGAGCCGATGAAGGAGGTAATATTGCGCGTGCGCGCTTAAACGTACCGGACCACAGAAAGTACCACTTTTATCCCGCTTCACATGGACAAAACTCGATCTTTTGGCCGGAGTAGGCCAAAAATATTTTTAACGTAAGATGGGTACAGTCAACTTGCGGCTGCCGAATACAAGTCAGTATTTATATTCCAAAAGCGTCAGTGCTTGTCACCATCGTGTTACGGGTAGATAAGATATTCGGTAAACTTATACTTGTAACACGAGGACCCTGTTGCAACACTCCATTTACATCTTAGGTTTCTATAGACGATGCGTATCTCTTTTTAACAGGAGAACCATCTGCTTCTAAAAATAATTTATAATAAATATTAATCTAATAAGTAATAACATATGAACCTATGCATGTGAATATCACCGCGTTCCTGATGCATTTCTCCTAAAATAGCAGATAAAAATGACGTCTTTCCTCCGCCAGACATTCCAACAATCATTATTAGTTTACCTGAAAAGAAAATTTCAGACGAATAATAATACATTTGAAAACACTAGTTTATTCTAAGCTATATCACTAGATAGAGCACTTAACAACTTTCAGTTTGTTTTTTTCTACTTTATTTAGATATACTGAAAAGTTAGCCCTGGAAGAGATGACTTTCAGGACACCCTTACTATCTCTGACAGCATTAATATTTTAGTTGTCGAAATCGCAAGCGACCTCCAGTTTCGTAATCATTTGGAGGGTAAAGCTAAGTTGGCTTCTAAGAAAGTGGGGGCATTGAATAGTGCTAGACGGTATTTCGCGCCTGTGCATGTACTAATGGTTTATAAAGCGCAAGTTCGGCTGCACATGGAGTCGATTAGCACCTTTGGGCCAGTGTATCCAGTGTCTCTGTGATCTGTCAGTCAGTCTATATCAATTCGTACGCCATAAAATACTTACCCGTAGGAATGTCTAAGTCATCAATCTCGAGCCAAAAGTTTTCTTTCATTCTCCATGAAAATGATGCACTCCTAAATCTTACTAAATATTCTTGGCCCTTTATAAATGAATTCATTTCATCATCGGACATTTGATCTGAGGACTCTACTGATTCGTTTTTCTCAGAAAGAGGGTTATCTTCGGGGCTGATGTCAACTAAGTTATCATTTATTTTCTCCGAGTTTTCTTTAATATGACATTCTTCACCATTATCATCTTTTATATTATATGCTTCTGGTAGTTCCAAAAAATCATGTATCCTTTTCGAACTCACCTGTGAGAGAGTAATTTCTTTCATTTACTGGTAGTGTCACGTTTAGCCAAAACATGTATTTTAATATTTGAATTACATAATAAAATCTGCTTACCACAGCTTGGACAATCATTAAGATAGTAACTGGCAAAATTAGAAATGAAAGTGTCAACTGATTGAAAAGAGCTAGTCCAGCAAATATGTTAACAGCAGTTAGACTTGAGCTGCCATCAATAACGTAATGTAGTGTAAAAGTAACTACTGTTATAAGAACTGTCGAAACTTGTGTTGTGAGAGCTGAAATTGAAATGGGTCGGATTAAGAGTTGTAACTAGAACTGAGGTTGATATTGTCTTTCTCTATTGTCTATTTGATATAGTGCTAACTCACGTGCTTCGAATTTGAAATCGATATGAAATCGAATTAATCTTAACAGCTATTACCCCCGTACTGACTCGGGCCCTATTGAAAAGTATACCATCTGCCATTCTGTCAATTCAATCGCGAGTTACTATTTTGTGGCAAATAACTAATAACATGGCAAATAACAAAACACTATATCACACTAAATGCTTACACTAAAACTTATTAATATTGCAATAACTAATAAATGATACTTTCCCATAATACTTACTTAGAAGTCCCCAGTAGACTGAATCTTTGACGAGTAGTTTTAACTCGACTTCTCGTAACTGAAGAATTTTTTCATTAAATAAGTCTTCCCACACATACAATTTGATAACGCTTATTCCTTGCAGTATTTCCGACATCTTTGATATTCTATGATCAGAGCACTTAGACGTGCCTTTAGCATTTTCGGACATTCTGTTGCCAATCAAAAATTGTAATGGCGTAATAATTAGCAGAGTAACAAATGTACCTATTAATGCACTTACACCTAATTTTGTATAAAGTAGATATAAAATTACAGATACCTGGAAAGTAAAAGAAATATTTATTAAAATATTAATAGTAAAGTTTAATTTGTTTGCATATAACAACTTACTTTCAATGGTATGGCCCAAATATAATGGAATATCCAAACTGAAGACATGATATTATATGTATCTTGTGACATCAAATTTAACAATAAGCCAGATTGAGAAGCCGAAGAATCTTCTGGATTCTGGAGTAAAGGCGATTGTTCACTAATTTCTTGATCGGGTGACCATGAAGCTAGTCGCATACATTTGTTGTATACCATGTTCTGAAATCATTCTATGTTGGAGACTTAAACAAGGTCTTACGTGTGTTATTAAATAGTGTTAAATAGTGCGATACTTACTTGAATTGCTATTTTAAGTTTTGTTCCTTCGACGGTTACTAAATGCGTTGAATTTTGTGATAACAGCGCTTGAAGAACTAGTGATAATATAATGATAATAAGCATCATATAGATATTAGAGAGAAACTCTTCAACGGTTACTTCATTTTTGGTATCATATGCCTCATTAGAATCTTCTATATGTTGTATTATTTTACTTAGACCTATCGCTGGAATTATGGCACAAATATCGCCAAAAACTTTAAATATTCCTGCTATGTAAAAATTTGGCCACACTGTGCGTACAAGGCAATGCCATATGCTGTTCTTTTCCGTGCCTGTGGTTTTCTGAAATATAAAGTTATACTGATATACTTAAGAATCATAATAATTGCCAACATTATTTTATTTATAGATTAACAAAACAGTAAGAAAATACTAATACTGATAGATTAAGGTACAGGTTAGACCTAGACGGAGATCGTGATCAAATTAATCGGATACTTTCCGAAGGTGGTGAAAAGAATTATATCCGTATCGCCGTTAAATTAATATGGAGAAATAAAGCTAGTAATCTTGGATTTTAAAGATTTCTCATCTAAAGATAGCAAACAAGCAGATGGTTCTCCTGATGGAAAGAGACAACTATCGGCCATAATCATCAAAGATGTTAATGGTGCGTTGGTATCCGTGTGGCGGGGTGTTGTGTCAAATCCGAACACAAAAGTGAAAAGCACTGACGCTATAGGTAAGTCGGTGGTACCAGATACGGACGAGACGTTGCAAAATCCTACCACCTAGTAGTCGCGATGGTAGTGACATGTATCAATCGTTCGCCTTTTACGAACTGCCTGGCAGAATGGCAGATGGTTATGGATGGAGAGATATATAAAGGGTGCCGGACCAACACTTATATAGCACTCGGTTTACTATAGGTACTTTCCCATAAACTGCCTGAGAGATTTATTGAATTTTAGCCCTATAACGTCTGTTTAAGACGCCCTTTGACGAATTTCAATTGGAATTTGGAAGTTGGAACCTGCTATCAGTGCTAGACTATCTGAGTTTCTTCCGCCGGATCTTCTGTGTGTAGCCGCGTTCCGATCCGGTAGTAGTTTTTAAAAACAATCTCGACTCGTCAAAGTGCCTGTAAAGGATTATTTGAATAAAGAAATTTTGAGTTTGAGTTGAGCTTGAGTTTATCGGTCATTTCGGTTATAATCAGAGCTCCCATGTTGGCTCCTTCCTGCCAGGCAGGTCATAAAAGGTGAACGATTGTCGATTGGTCAAACGTGTCATTACCATCGTCGCTAGTAACTAGTATCTGCATTGTCGTTTCGGCGTTCGGTACCACCGCGTTAACAGCTTTGTGAAATCACATTTTAAAATCTAAAATACTCCAAACGCGAAATTTATTTGTAAACACTAAACACTAGCTGCACCGTGCAGCCCGCTGCATTATAACCGTTTTTGGTGAATCCCGCGGGAACAATTAATTTTTCCGGGATCAAAAGCAGCTTACATACTATTCCAGGTTGTCATCTACCTGTGTGCCTGAAACTTCCCACTTAATTCAGGTAAGTATGTTTAAAAGAGCAAAAACTAAACCTACGCATAAATATTTCAAAAATCTAAAATTTGGATTTAATTTTTGAAAAGCTGTATATTTTGACAACGATGATTGATTTTGAACGGTTATTTTAATTTAAATAAAAAACTCATAAGTATAAAAATGAAATGAATATGCGATGTCTCATCTTGCGGGGGTTTCATAAGTGTGACCACCTGTGACAGGGACGGGTGGAGAGGTCAAAAAACCATAAGATTTTTGTAAATTAAGTAATGAAATGGCCCTAAACCCTATTTAAAGATTATTCAAGAATAGAGCTTACTTATTCCTCAAAGGTTAGTAACGCAACAAGAAGACCGTTGCAGTTGTTCATGGGCGATGGTGATCTCTTGTCTCATAACCATATTCTATAAGAAAATACTGACCGTATGTTGTGTGTATATGCTTTTGAATCTGTTGCAAAACTGTTTGCACCGTTCTGGCTCTGGTAACTCCCCTAGATCACTTTTCTCTAACGGCAGTTTATAGCCCCTGTACAATAAGGGAACTAACCAGAAAAACGTTATTCTGGAATAGAAATGCGTTTCATTGTGTTTGTATGGACTGTTATTCATATCTGTCGTATTAGATTTCGGTACAGCTTTTTTTCTGACCTGTAACAAACATGTTTATAGAAACCTATGAATCTTTACGAAAAGCATTTACGTCCGCGTGCACCATTAGGTATTTAAATACCTTTTAAATGCGTTTAACCATACAAAAATTTGCTTGAATTGTATTTGTGGACCCGTCTACGCATCGATGGGGGTTGGGCACGATTCCCGACAGGGACAAATATTTGTGTAATGAGCATAGATGTTTGTATTTCTGGGTTTGGGTATTTATTAAATATATTTGAGTATTTATATACGAGTTAGTATTTCTATGTACTCGTATTAGTATCGTTGACTGACTCCCATATCACAAGCAAATGATTTACGTACTTTGGGGTTAAATCTGGATGGATTTGAATAAAATTTGGTACCTATATTTACAGGTATTATGTATCAAGACTTAACAGATAGGCTGCTTTCCCAAAAAAAGTAGGTAATGTTCCCTCGACACCCATGACCTTCTAATAAGACCAAATTTTTCGTCGTGAAAGGCAGCTTGGTACCTATTTAAAGGTACTTTTGAAATGGTAGTAAAGTATCTAAAATTATTAAAGTATTAGACTAGTTTTGAAGTGATTGAAGGATCAGTCTAGTCTTGGGAGGTCGAACAACCGACTTATTAAAAAACATATACCTAGCCCCTCGTAAATAACATATGAAATTACATATTTCGAAACGATAAAATCTTTTCAATTAGGAAATAACTTTCGGCACTTTAGCGAAGATGCATTTGAGACAGGCGCCGAACGACCGTCTCCGCTGCCGGCGTCTGGCGTCGCAAACATGAGTAATGTCTGGCTCCGAACATATTATTTACCATTTTGCTTTAAATTCGTTGACAAATTATTCTTAAGCGACATAGGCTATATTTAATCCCAATTTTTCTTATCGATTGATACCTACGCAGTTTATACCCCAAGAAACGGCTAGTAGGTAAATAATTTGAGTACCTATGTAGGTAGGTATAAATTGTATAATTTCTGAGGTTATAATATTTCGAACTTAAAGAAGTTTGACATGACTTTACTACATTAGTAGATATAAAACAAAGTCCCAACGGATTTTGATGAGGTTTTTTAATAGATAGAGTGATTCAAGTGGAAGGTTTATATGTATAACTAGCAAAACCCGGCAAACGTTGTTTTGCCATATAAATTATTAGGGGTTGATCGTAGAGGGTTGAAAATGTAGGGTTGTAGCTATGTATTTTTTAATGCTGTATCATAAAAAATAAAAACAAAAATAATATTTACAAGATAAATAAGGGGTGGACTACCATTAACATTTAGGAGAATGAAAAATAGATGTCAGATTTTCAGACCTACCCGATATGCACACAAAATTTCATGAGAATCGGTCAAGCCGTTTCGGAGGAGTTTAACTACAAACACCGCGACACGAAAATCATATATATTAGATAAAATAGCAAACAAGCAGCTGGTTCTCCTGATGGAAAGAGAAACCACCGCTTAGAGACACCAAAGGTATTAATGGTGCGTTGCTATGCGCTTGTCGGTTTGAAATGCTACATGCATAAGTTTACCACCTAAATTACTCTCCGAACCGTAACAACAAAGTCGGTGGTAACAAACCAAGGCGAAATTTTATAGAGCTCTACTACCTACTAGTCACGATAATAATGACACGTTTGGTCAGTCCTTCACCTTTATGGCAAATTTCCTAGGAGAAAGGCCATTTTAAGATTTAGAAAGTCATAATAAAAATTAAAAACCAATTTTTTTTAGACTTTTAAAAGAAATAATTTAATTAAGTAATTCTCAACCCCCTCGATGGGAAGTGAAGATAAGGTTAAAGACAGAAGTTAAACCTTCTAAGCTATAAAATATCTATTAACTCTCGCCTTCAAATCACGAGGTTTATTTCTCTGCAAACAAAACTTTCACAAGGAATTTCCAATTCTTAAACATACGGGCTATAAAAAAATATATTTATTTTAAAAAACTTGGTTCTTAAAACACATATATAGGTTTAAATACTTGGAACAATATTTAGCGCGAATATTATATATTTTATTATATCACTTTTCGCGCAAAAATAAAGGGTATTCCATGTCTACAACAAATTAAGGTCCACTACAGGCTTTAAAATGACCATGCGCTTTTTTTAAAAACACTTTTTACAAAAAAATCATTATTTTTTGTTTGCAAAAAATAATGATGCTATTTTAAGAACTGAAATTTTAACTTAATTAAAAAATAAAACCATAGTATCTAACGTCAATATTTTAACTTTTATCATGCTCAGTATGAAATATTTTATTAATTTTCCTGCTATTTTTTTATTATAAATAATTTTGTTTACATATCAAGCATATGCAATACCAGTCAATAAACAACTGAGTTAATGGTCACATAGAGCCGAGCAATCCATACAATGTGGTCGAATCTCTTTATATATAAACTAGCTATTTCCTACAGTATAACCCCCGTAGGTCTACATCCCGCGGGAAAGATAGCCTAAAATAAAAAAAGTAAAATTTGTTCAGTAACTCCAGAGTTTACTTCGCATAAACGAACTTACAAACTTTACCTCTTTATAATATTAGTATTACACGCGAATTTTGACCACTAGATCATCACTTGCATAGAAAAAATGAATACCCATATGACGATTATGATTTAAGCTCAGCAAGTTAGAATCAAATATTATTTAGTCGTAGCAGGGACCGTCAAAAAGGGTGGTGATCCAAAATAAGAAAAAAATGGACTTTATTGATTTTAGGGCATTAGACAAATAATGATCCACCAGTTTGACGATAATGTACTTGTCCAAATTTTTTTTTCAAGATTTTTTTTTCCTATTGTGTCCTTTTCCTATAAATGTTCCAGAGCAATTTCATTAAAAAGAGAAAGGAAAACTTACATTTTGACGTTTGGTTTTTCAATTAATATGAAAAGAAAATTGCTAAAAACAAATTGGACAATTCACAAATCGCCAAATCAATGGGTTATAATACTTCTAATGTCCAAAAACCAGTGAAGTACCTACATTTTTGTTACTTATTCTGGATCCCTGGACCCTTTTTGTCAGTTCACGCTTGGACTAAGCTACATGATTCTAATCTGCTGTTATTGCAAATACAACTTAATTTTAAATTCTCATTTGTTTCCTGGTTGAATGAAATATAAATATGTTGATACGGCATTAATATATTTTGCAAGGGTAGGCAGAAACTCATTAAATTTTCATATCCATAGTAAGTCGAGTTATGTGCCAGCTTTTGTTTGTACTCATAATAATAATACGGTGGACTTTCAACGTTTATATGAATAAGGATAATATATATTAATACATCTGTCAAAATAGTGTATATATTACAAGAGGAGGAGAGTGTAGATTTTTTGTAATGGGGAGTTAAATCCAGAAAATGCAGCGAGGAGGAATGGCTGGTACTATTCGTCACCTCTCCTATCACCATGAGACGGAACCCAACGCAAATACAGTAAGTGATTTTACATACTGTACATATGTAAGTGCGAATAAGACAAAGTATCGTATCTTTCTACTCGATTACTGACGTGTCACAAGCTTTTTTTATTGGTAATGAACTATCTATTCATATAAAAAAGTGTCGCTGTTGTTGTGTGAAAAGTACACAGATAAAGAAAAACTATCTTCGCGCCCCCGAATCCCCCGTATCCCCGAAGAGGTAGGCAGAGGTATAACCAGCGCACCCACGATTAGCCGAAGTTACTTTGTCCCACAATGTGATAGGTGACAAGTCTATCGCCAACCGGATACTTATCCAATTCCGGGCAACGTTGTTTTTATCAGAAAACTGAAAAAATTCATTTTTTGAATTGCCCGACCCAGGAATCGAACCCGGAACCTCGTGTGGCCAACACCGGCACCGGACACACAAGCAAAAGTTCGTGGAAATCTTGCATATTTATCAAAAGCACATACGTGCACAGGTGCTACGTTCTAAAATGATAATATAATTAAATATATAATTTTCTTCCTTTCATAAACCTATTTAACCCTTTGACTAAATACTACTGAATTCTCGAAGGTGTTCTGGAATTTAGTTCCAAAAGTTTCTTACTTACACGTGGATGGGAAAGATATCGTCTCTAATCTGAATGATCTCTTTCAACATGTTGCTTAGAAATTTTGAAAGAGAATTTAATATCTAAGTTACAGTCAATTCGTACGTTTCGTCATTATACAAACCAGGGCTTGAAAATGGTTAAAAAATAAATGTTAGTATAGCTTTTTAGCGGTTTCTATAAAAGGTTTCGTTCAGAGCGTATCTGAGATCGGTTCATAAACATAAATAAACCTGTTTAAGCCAAAAACACGAAATGTACGTTACGCACAGGGCGGACGAAAATTGATAGCTATTGACATCAACGAAAAAATTAACAAAAACTTGTATAAACCGGATTGTTGATTCAAACCCCTTATTATTTTGCTTCATAAGAAATCTGGGATTTTTGAGGTTAAGGTAAAGCCAAACCTTAACGAAACGCTCCTCGTGTACTTGCGCTGATTTAGGTTTTTATAATTAAACGGTTAACAAGCCCTGATATAAACTGCATCGTCATTTTATAAACATAAACATTAAATACAAATTGTCGAAAGCAGGTTTCCAATGAATTCAATTACATTAATGCATACGTAGGTAGGTTTTAATTCATTTTGTCTGGTACCGATGCAATGATTTCTAATTTCAAATATGATAATCATCAAAATGAAAAATTCGCTGTAATCTTTCACATATTTTTTTCGCATGCCTAGCGCTGCTGCTGAATTCCGACGTGCTAGCGTTTTAAAATCTTGACATAATTACTGCCATTCAAAATGGAAACTGTACAATCCATTGATACCAACATTGATATAAAACGATGGGAAATGCGCCAAGCACCAATTTTAGGAAGTGACGTAACTAATATAAGAACTAGGCTCTTATATTTCGGGAATAATAATATAAATCATTACAGTCTCCTAAATCTAACCAAATTGTTAAATCGATAATATTATTGATGTTCTGTATCTATCTGTCTATATATTTGTATGTCTGTCTATAACGCTTTTACGGCTAAACCACTGACCTGATTTTGATGAAATTTGGCAGCGAGATAGTTGAAGATCCGGGGTCAAATATAGACTATTTTTTCTTTCAAAAATCAACACTTATAAGGTTAAAATAGGGGATGAAAGTTGGTATGAAAGACTATATCGACGACATGTTAATCTACTCGAATGTGAAATTGCGCGGGTCAGGTAATAGAAAATATTTATCATTTTTATTCGAGTACGGTGAAGTAAAAAAGAGGGTTATATAATCATATTATATTAATGGTGCGGCCTGAATATACATAAAACATATAACATTTGAACTATTTATCATATATCGACCTATAAAGTACCATAAGAAGCGTTTAGGTTGATCCTTGGTAAAAGCTACTGGCTACTGCTCGTGACTTCGTTCGCGTGTCCCGCAAAAAAATCCTCGATTTGCTTAGTCGAGTGAAAAAGCCTATTTTATTCCGGATTAATGTAGCTTTCCAAAGTGAAAGAATTTTTAAAATCAGATAAGTATTATAGTTATATTTTCTATTAATTTTATATTATGATCATATCATCTATCATTAATATTATTATATTACTGTAGATGTGAGTTGTAACGTTAAACATATTCTTCACTCTTTCTCTCTCACAAAAATATGTGGGTGACATACACAAATTCAATGTCACCCAAGAGGACACAACTTATAAATTAAAAAAGTGTAAAAAATGCTATCCAATGAATGTTTATAGTATGATTTTTATGGTTTACCTCATCAGGTTTACAAAAAAAAAGTATCTTCACGCTCATATCCCCGAAAGGGTAGGCAGATGTACAACCAGTTCACCCACGATTAGCCTAAGATACTAGGTCCCACAATGTAATAGGTGGCCAGCCTATCGCCAACCGGGCACTTTATCCAATCCCGGGCAACATTGATTTTATCAGAAAACTGAAATTTTTTAAATTCCCGACCCGACCCGGGAATCGAACCCGGGACCTCATGTGGTCAACTCCGACACCGGACCACTAGACCACAGAGGCGATAACAGGCGTTTACAGATTTCTAATATAAGACGAATAATTCTTTATAACTCTGTTATAGAGAATTGAAGGTTTTTATGAATAACACTATAATAACAGTTACAAAGTCAAAGTCAATAATTTTTTTTTTAAATAAACCTTTATTGCACTTTTTTGAAGGCTCGACATTTTTCTATAGTAATAATACTGTCATAAGCATTTTCAACTGTAGAAAACTAAATTATCATTGTCAGCCGATATTTTATATGATATAATTTGATAATGAAAATCCCTAAGGAAATTTCCATTTTGTAACTTAAGTTATCAAGAATTGGCCTTAAAAATGATTAATTTCTGTATTCCGAAAACTAATCATGATATTCCCGCGGGAAAAGCTTAATGTGCAATTTTACTCCATTTTTTTAATATATTATAAGATAGCAAACAAGCAAATGGGTTTCCTGATGAAAAGAGTCAACCATCGCCTATAGACACAAAAGATATTAATGCGTTGCTATCTAGTGGCGAGGTCTTAATGCCACATGCATGAGTTTACTGGCTACCTCACCCTCCAAACCGAATTACGATATTGACCAGCACTGACGCTATTGCGGCCGGAATAGGTAAGGCGGTGGTACCAGACCCAGGCGAGACAAAGCTGTACTCTGTACCTAGTATCTACTTACTTACTCTATCTTCTAGCCGGAACACAGTAGTGACGCGCACTGCCTTGGCATTTTCCGCCGTATTGGTTCGACCCCCCTTTGACGCATAGACCATCTGCCATTCTGCCTGGTAGTTTATAGGAGGCGAACAATTGGCTATGCGAGTCACTAACATTGTGGCTACTAGGTGGTAGAGTTCTGCATTGCCTCAACGGTCTGGTCAATGCTTGTCACTGTCGTGATCCAGTTTGAAGGGTAAGGTAGCCGGTAAACTTATGCATGTGGCATTAAGTTCCCGCCCCGCCTGCTTATTGTCTATCTTATGATATAACAAAAACTAACGTTATAGCGGCATGCCGCATGACTGCAATAATTTTGTAGATGGCAGGAATTCGGGTAAGTCGTCGGCCGTCGCAAATTTTTGCCATCTAATGAGCTTGGTTGTTATGGCGTGATTCTTCGCATACATTTTAAGGTAATTCGCTTCATGCACAATTTATAACGATCACTAGATACGGGGAATACACGAAAATCAATATTTATATTGTGTAATATATTATAATGAAATTGATTTTATAAAAACTACTCTAATGACGATAAAAATAAAAAAATCTATTTTTTAGCGCTAAAAAATCTATGAGGTCATACATTTCCAGCGAGTTTAATTAGCACGCCATTCATTGATAAGTAGGTTCATTTTGAGATATTTGTAATCATGCAAACCTAAAAAAATTAACAAATTGGACATGGAAAAAGCCTTTGTTAGTATTTGGTGGCCTGCAATAAAAGTCTAACAGGCCTAAAAAGAATGTTCGGTAAATATTAGACAAGTAATATAATTACCTCACAAAAGGTCCGTATCGTTGAGATATGCTCGAGCTGAAGCTATGAAATCAATCTACAAAGGATTGCGCAAGGGTTGATCCGGGGGCCGATTCTTTGAAATATGTTCCTCGACCCCTTGTTACACCAGCGAGGAGAATGCCTACCAGTAGCGAAGGGTCCATATAACTCGATTCCCATCGGGTTCCCTTTTTAAATTGATTAATTATTATATTACATTACACATTTATTTAACGCCTAAAATATAAAAAAGGGCATT